>JXOR01000498.1:0-75718 GCA_001014335.1 Coboldia fuscipes | reverse complement strand
ACATATCAATGTTAGATAAGAATCTGAACAAATAGTGAAATAATCATCAGTTGGAGACACTTTGTAAATATATGGGAAGCGGAATTAAACCGTATAATTATTGAATATGTGTAATTAATCAATTAGAAGTTAATGTTAGCTGAAATTAAACAAATTGAATTTTATGATGAAGAATCCACTAGACTAACTAAGTAAATTCATGGAATAAAAATGCAAACTAAAAATCGATTACCTTGCTAGTATGAGAATGCAATGACGTTAGCACTAACCGAATGAAATATGAGTGGTTCATAGTTAATATTAATTGATTTGCACACTATTGTTGATTAATACAGATTAACTGTTTATAATAGAGAGTAAAACCGATTGATATTTTGAATCAAATCGGATTAAATGATAGACAAATTACTAAAATTCAACGATGAATTACATCAGCCAGATTTTAAATAATCACGAAATATTCATCAGTAATATGATGGCACATTATATAGTTTCTATTATAAAATGCAAAAATAAAAAAAAAAATAAAAATAAAAATCCATTTAGAGGCAAACAAGAGAGATAGAGAGAGATCATTAAAATTAGAATATTTTGCATCTCATTAAGCGATAGCTAATGAAGTGATGCCCCATCAAAAGACTGATAACTAATTTGTTGACATAGAAAATAAAGAAAGGAACAAAAAAAAATAAATAAAATTAATTATACTAAAACGAACTGATTTAATCTTTACACGTTCGTTTTGATTCGTTTATCATTACACTGGGTTACAGTTATGGGACAACGGAAAATTCTTAAACATCATGATTTTCAATTTCATCTCATGGTGAGTTTCATTTTTAATTTTGAAATAAGAATGTGAAAGCGATCACACTAGTAGGAAATTGTTAATAAACATGTCAGTCATTATATACTCATCGATAATTGACGATCAATTGAATATTAGCACGTTGAATTCAATTAGATCAATATGACGTGGTGTTTGATTTAAGTAAAATCAATTTAAATAATTAACATTGTAGTACAATCAACGAAATAACATCTGTAAATTATCATTAAATTATGAAGTAATTAAATGAAATGAAATTGAAAAGTTAATTCTCATAAGATGATTACTTATTTTTATAATAGAATTTCAGTGGGTGGATAGTTGAATGCATTCCAAATAAAACCGATATAGATAGANTAGTACAATCAACGAAATAACATCTGTAAATTATCATTAAATTATGAAGTAATTAAATGAAATGAAATTGAAAAGTTAATTCTCATAAGATGATTACTTATTTTTATAATAGAATTTCAGTGGGTGGATAGTTGAATGCATTCCAAATAAAACCGATATAGATAGAAAAACAAAAAAAAACTAAAACGACGGAAAACACCCGAAATATTTTAAGATGATGTACAACGAACACATGCAGGTGGAATTACACGCGCGCAACAATAACACTTGATCATCTTATGCAATTGTAATGTTGAAATATTGTACAGGGAGACAAAATGCCACCAGTCCTATTGCATTACTACAATTCGTTACATTAAATATAAAGTGTTTTAGACAAAAAAAAAAAAGACTAAATTTAATTTAATTTGAATTTATTTTAAGGAAATGCACTCACTTAAATCTGTTATTTATATCACACCACTCATTGTATCATTTTATATTTAAATGAATAGCAAAAAAAATAAAGTAATTTAACTAGATTTTCGTACACTTCCTTAATTAGATCAATCAATGGCAATTTCAAATGAAATTAGTTTTTTTTTTCTTTTAAACGATTTAAATTGAAAATAAATGAGAATAAAAAAGGGGCAAAATCAACTAAAAGAGGGTAATACCAAACCCGAAATAAAAATAAAATTGTAGATTTTGTAATGAATTTAAATAAATTGATGTCCAATTTAAATGATTTTAAATCAGTGATCATCAAAACAGTTTAATGTATCATTACATTGAATTATCCGTTGACGTGTTCTGGCCAATTCGTTAAACTTTTTGTTGTTTCATCTTTCATTTCACTACTCTCATGTATGTGTTTTCAATTTATTTTATACTTTTATTTTATTTTACGGATGATCTCAAGTTGGTTTGTTTTAATTTAGAGTAGAAAACACTGCAGTTCAATAGAAGATTCACACAGCAAAAAAAAAAAGGAACGTTAAGAATTACGAGCTAATTAAAGTGAAGAAAAATGCAATTTTATATTTAAATGAGAGTATTTTTACATGTTCTCGATGTCTTAAACAACCCAAATTCGCATAAATTCATTTATTTATTTTACTTTGGTATGAGAATGAACAGGTGATGCGATTTAGTTTTGTAATGATAAACGATACATATTCACAATGATAATTCGATGCTAAGCCATTAAGATCCATTTACAAATTTCAACGTTCAAATTGATTTGAAAATTGAAACGCAATGATTGTACACTATGATAAATACAAGAGATCATTTTACTTAATCATTTCTATTAATCAGCAATCAATTTTAATTGAAATTTTTCCTTCACAATGCTGACGATTTATTTTTGTTTGTTTTAATATCGTAAATGAAATAACATTCTATTGCCAAGTTAGAAACATAAAATTGAATTAAAATTTGTTGATTTCTTTTTTTTTTTTTGTTTTCATTTCAGTTATGAGCCGAAATACAGAACAGCGAATTATAACACAACGCATCATCTAATGATTACGTTAGACAAAAATGAATACAACAAAAATTAAAGATTTATATTCTTGTTATTTTCAATATGGAAAAATACTGGCGGAACCGAAAATAAAACATAAACGGACTTTTATTTTTGTTATTGAATGTCACCATCATCAGATTCTCTAGTGGACGAGAGACAACCAACTGTTTTAATAATCATTCGGTAATATTTCATTAATAATAATTAAAATTTTGTACTTGACCACTGTAATCTGCAATATGACGCGGTTACGTTGGCGGTTTTTTTTTTTTCAGTTTTAATGGCTCACCACATTTTTAATATTTAGTCATTGACTAAAGTGATTTTATTAACATTTTTTTTTCCCCATTTCACTCCGTTACGTGTATTCAATTGAATGTGATAAAATAACAAACATTAGTGATTATATTCTATTTAGTATTTGGTTCTTTTTGTACTGTATGTTATCAATTCAATTCAAATTATTACTTTTTATTCATTTAATCAGTTTGAAGTGATAATAAATAATCCAATCGATTTCAATTCCTATGTAAATCTAGTTAATACGAGTCACTGCTCTAGTTTAGTGTACGATAACAAAATATATCAAAGCTGTAAAATCATAGCCAATGAATATGCGCATGATATGAATTTGTGTGTTTTTTTTTTCGCTTGGCTTTTTTTTCGGGGGGATAGCAAAATAACCATAGAATGGTTTATATGCAGCAGTGTATCATACATTGGACTACCGGTAATGTGAAGGTCATTCAGGTGTTTTTAAAACACCGTGTATTTTAGTTTAAAACACAACATTTTATATGTAAATCTATTCAGATTATTTGATGGCAATTTGACGACAACCACTTAATCAATTTAACGCGATATAAAGACACCTAAACGCCACATTGTATTACATGGAAACATCATCTAAATTTAATATAAATCAGACCATTAATATTTAAATAATATTACATATGAATATAACATTGAAACCATCTTCCTTAATCAATAACATTTTTAGCATAATATTTTATATTTCAATATATTCTATCTGTCTCACACATTCTAATAACAAAATTAATTTTAATCGAAACATAGTTGACGTCACATTATAAAAAATAAAGTTGTTTTACTGTATTTTTTGATATTTGAACGAAAAAAAATTTTTGTTTTAAATAAATCCGATTAAAATTGAACAAAACAAAATTCTATTTTTAGCATATAAATGCTATGGAAATGCACTAAAAAATAAAACAGTTCCTATGTGAAGAGTTCGTTATTGAGTATACCAGAAGTTATAATATTTTCTTATCACTTAATAAGTGAGAATGTAGTGTCTTACATTGTATAATTTTCCAAAATAGTTATAGGATGCTTATATATTTGTAAGTTTATTTAAAAAAAACCACTCAGAATTATTTTAACGGTTATAGAAAAACAAGTGTTCACCCTTGAACGAATTTTTATCAACTGAATAAACAACAAAGAATTTTCACTTATTCACATGAAAATGTTTTTTTTTTCTCAAATATTCAAGGTGAAAAGTTTACCCAAATTTCCCCTCCCAAATTGGCGATATAACATACAATCGTATAGATGAAAATTCTTACTGTCAACGCGACTTTGACTAGATTCACTGTAGTATGTCGCTGTACGTTAAATAAAATTGTAAACATTTTGTTGGCTTAATTCTATTCCTAGAAAGATTCAAAGAAAATTGCAAAAGTTTAAAAATTGTTGTTGGAATGACTGCTTTCTATTGGTGTGATAATTTGTATTGGCATTAATAAATTGGTTCGAGGATCAAGAAAAGAAGAAAAAGAGTTTTTGAAATTTTTGAATTTTCAGAAAGTTCACTTTTTTAATTTACAGATTTTCTGGTGAGAGTAGTGCCTAGGACATTTGCCTCCTGTTGTTATGTTCGCCGGTTCCAATTGCAATGGAAATGTGAAGAAATTTTCAATTTTCCAAGAAAATTTCGACTGATTTGGATAAATAGGAACAGGCGAGCATAATAACAGGAGGCAAATTTCGTCCTTGAAGAATGATAGGATAACTGAATTTTTCATTCTGAAATTTGGAAAATTCTGAAATTCAAAAGTTCAAAAATTGTTGCTGTAATCAATGCTTTCTATCGGTGTACCACTTTGCATTAGTATTAGTGATTTCGTTCCAATGCTAAGGAAATTAAAAGAAAATCACTGAAAAACCAAAAGTTCCAAAATTGTTGTTGTAATCAATGCATCGTGTCGGTGTACCAATTTGCATTAGTATTAGTGACTTTCCTTCCAATATTAAGAAAACCACAAGAAAGTCACTGAAAATTCAAAAGTTCCAAAATTGTTGTTGTAATCAATGCATCGTGTCGGTGTATCAAACTGCATTAGTATTAGTGAAATGAACCGAGGATCCGAGAAGAAGAAGAAGAGTTTTTGAAACTTTTTAATTTTCAGAAAATTCGCTTTTTTAGTTCACATATTTTCCGATGAGGGCACCACTGTATGGAAATAGGATACGCACCTCCTGATGGTATGTTCGCCTGTTCCAATTGCATTGGAAATGTAAAGAAATTTTCAGTTTTCCAAGAAAACTTCGGCTGAATTGGATAAATTTGGAACAGGCGAACATAAGAACAGGAGGCAAATATCTTCCTGGAAGAATGATAGAAGAAATGAATTTTATATTCTGAAAATTGGAGAAATCTGAAATTCAAAAGTACTGTAAGAATGCTGTAAGCCAATTTGAAAGAAAAGAGAAAAATAAATATTTCGCTTAACTATTTAGATACAATTACTGCACAATTTATTGGTAATTTGAATTATTCAATTACAAATACTCAAAATTAAAAGGTAATTAGAAATATTCAGTTTATCTGTTGACTCAGTCGTCTCGCCATGTTACTTTAACTTGGTCTGTTCTAAACCGTTGAGTTACTGTACACTCGTTCCATGAATGCCGTGTACCTGATTCAAACATACAAGCACCTGCATGTGCTATCATAATGCCATTATCAATACAAAAGCGTTCATCAGTTGCAAATAGTTTTGCATTCCGTTCTGAACACATAATACCCATCATTTCCTGTAGTCTCAAATTACAGCCGACGCCACCTACAATCAATACCTCGTTGCTTTTACAGTGTGCCATTGCTCGTTCGGTGATTTCAATTAACATGGCAAACATTGTTTCTTGTAATGAAAAACACAAGTCTTCTTTTGTATATTCTTCTTCGTCTTTGGCCGGTGAGGTAACTAGTTTTGTAACGTAACTTAAAATACCAGAAAAACTAACATCCATACCTGAAATGAAATGGAATGGTTAATTCACATAATGAATTGTTACCAAACAGGTCTACAATATACTAACCTTTGACACAGTAAGGTAATTTAATGTAGTTCTTTCCTTTCTTTGCTAATTGTTCAATGTTATAACCCGGACTTGGATCATTAGAAATTTTAATAATCCTAGCGAATCTATCTAAACAATTACCAATTGCAATATCTAATGTTTCTCCAAATATGTGATACGTATTATTCGAATAAGCTATGACTTGTGTATTACCGCCACTTACATATAAAACAATTGGATTTTTGGCTCCAGTGATTTCACGTCCCATTTCGATATGTCCAATACAATGATTAACACCAATCATTGGTTTATTCCATAGTTGTGCAAGAGCTCTTGCTACAATAGCAACAGTTAACAACGGTGGAGCCATACCAGGGCCCTTTGTATAGCACACTACATCTAAATCATCAGGAGTTAATTGGGCTTCATGGAACGCTCGATGAATTAAATCGTGGACTTTACTTCTGTGATGTAGGGCTGTATCTCGCGGCAGAAAACCTATCAAAACAATAAATTAATTAAAGAGAATGCGAAGATAATAAATGACGCGTCAATTTACCGGCACCGGGTGGTGTAACGTAAGTCTCTCTTACGTTCGCTAATACTTTCCCGTTGTCTATAATTCCAACGCCGATTTTATTAGCACTTCCTTCGATTCCCATTGCAATCACCATTTTTACAAAATTATTTTTAAAAACTCTCTTATTTCGAAATGAAGCTGACTATGAGGCGTCCAGTTATACACATGAAAAATTGTAAACAATAATAAACACATTGTCACTCTGACACGTGTTATCAGTAAGATAAGAATGAATTAACTTGTTGTTGTAATGTTTGACAACTTTTGAGGCTTTGCAGTGATGTCCTTCCCACATGTAATACAAAATTAGTATTAAGTATTCGTAAATTCTGTACATGAGATCTCGAAGAGAAAGCATTGACATACAAAATTGCTTTTAAATTGTGAGGATATGTCCTTTCCTTGATTAGATATTAATAAAAAATCTTTGGCGTGGTCACATTTTGAGGGTTTCGTACCATTTTGAAACACAAGAAGAATCAGAATTATTCCGCTGCTGCGCTACGATCGACAAGTACCGGAAATTGAATTCATTGAATAAATTCATAAATCGAAACGGATGAAATAAAAGAGATTTTATCTGGAATAAATCACCCAAATCAATTTATTCTTATTCTTATTATTGGTCATGGAAAATTTAAAATGATTTATATGTGATTAATCTTATGAATCGGTTTTTTATAGTTTATATATGCCATTAGTTATTGTAAATGTAACGGTGGTTGTTTGAATCATAAATTACACACACACGATTAGTTAGTATTAGTTATATATCACACACAATTAGTTATAATGCTTCTCTTTGATTGACTCCCTTTAAACGCCACAATTACATGTATAAGACTCACTATTTTGTATTCAATGATGATCTATTTCCTTTAATGAATGTATTGTCACGCCGAACTCTTGATGATCTGGCCAATTTATGAAAAAAATTCCATTCAAAAGTCAACTCAAATTAAAGATTCGATAAAAAGGATACTTACGTGGTTCGAGATGAATTTGGTGTAGATGATTGGGTTGAATTATGTCGGTTTAGGCCCAATGGTCTACTACTCGGCCGAACGGTATTCGTTACCGGTATACCAGATAAATATCGTCTATCCAATTGTATATTATCAATTGGTTGTACCGTTGATGACCGTTTCACCTCATTTTTATTTGATCCTTTACTACCACCAGTCAATGTATGTATTGATCTTGTTAACTTTTTCTTTAATAATGATCCATCTAATTGACGGCCTTTATCATCACCGCTGCCAAATAAATTTGTTGATTTTGTAACAGCAAAATATAGTGGACGTTGTTTCTTCATATCAGTTGATGGTGTTGATGTTACTGTTCTATGCTGATTACATGATTTACTTGCTTGTAAATTTGTTGCAGCCGTTTGTAAATTATTGATTGGATTTAAATTAATTTTATCGCCACCACATAAATCTTTTGGATTCCTTATATCATTTGTTTGTAATTTAAATGTGTCCATTAAATGCATAAAACGATTCGTTTGAATATCATGGGAATTACTACATGATGATGTTGATACCAATGGTAGTTCATTGATTGGAAATTTTCTCGTTAAATTATGATTATAATCGGCCACCGTACGTTTAATATCATCATAATTGAAACGATGCTCCAAATTCTTAATATTTTGCTGATAATATTTTGTCTTTTCGGTTGATGTATTACTCGAATTATATTTTAATGATGTTACTTTAGCTGAATCTGAATTATATGAAACGTTTGTATCTTTACTATTAAATGATTGATTTACTAATGAATTCTTATATTTTAATAAATTATTTATCATTTCACGTGTTTTTGGTAACTCATGTTTACTAATACTATCAGTAAAATATCCATCCGATTTATTGTGCTCATCACGTGATGATAATTTTGAACTGGGCCGTCGATTTATACCATTTGGTATAATTGGTTTACTATATTGATTACTTAAATTTGAGCCACCACTTGCCATTGGCATAAATGTCGGTAGCGTTTGTTGTTTACAATTAAATAGTGATTCATTGCCTCTACTGTGATTAGAAAATCGTTCACTTTGATGGTGTGTTGATGGTCTTGTATTCATTGTACGAGACGTAAAATCCATCATGGTGTCATGACGCGACGGTATCCGTATACTATCCTTTTGGCACATCTTTGGATTTGATAATGTTGAATTGTTACGTGAATGTGAACTAGCCCGTAAGTCACGAGGCGATTGATTCAATTCTACACCCATTGTTTTAGGTCGTGTTTTTAATTCCGTTGTATATGGATGACTGATAATTGATGTCTTAATACTTGATGTAAATGGTCTTATCGTTGTCGATGTCTGTTGAGTTATCTAGAATTAAGCAACAAAAAAAAAACGAAACATTCTTATTCATTATTAATCGTTTTGAAATTGACTATTTCATGTCCATGTCACAATCAAAATGAGTGCAAATAAACAGTACAACATTGCAAAAATGAAAGATAGAACAGTAATTCGTTACCTTTAAATTATCAAAGTCAATTTGATGTAATCGTTTTGCTGGCAATTGCTTCACTTTACCCATTTGGCATAAATGCTTTTCAATATTATAAATACCACCGATTGGACCATATGGATAATTAATTGTTTGCGTATAGACATCAAGTAATGTTAAATTTAATGTTTTCCCTATTTTAGTTAATGTCTGTAATTAAAAAACAATAAAAAATGATGATAGATTACAATATGAAATTTCTCATTCATTTTTCTTAGAGTTATAATCTTTGAATGTTTTAATTTGAATGATAACCATTGAGGCACTGTATTTATGGGCAATATCATACCCTAAACATTTGTATAATGACAGTCAAATGTTAGCAGTAAACATTTTGGTAATGCGAATCTTTCTATCATTTAAAAGAGAGTATGTTATGTGTTTCACTGTTTTAATGATGATATAAAACGAAAAAAAACTGTGATATTAAATGAATGACGATTGCAACTACATACATTCCTATGCCATTCATCATCAACTGGGGGTAATTCAACAATGTGGCTGCCATAAATCCAGCCATGATTCTGCACATCCTTAATTGATATACGCTCCTTTGAATTCGGATTTAACATTTTATGGATGAGACTTCTAAATACTTTAATAATGTGAATCATTTAACATGTTTTTTTTTCGTTATTCGAATAATTTTCAGAAGTTTGTTTTGAATTTTTCATTTTGTTATGTTCCAACCGTCCAAAAAATGATGAGTGAATCAACGGTTGTTCACAATTTCATTGTATATTCATAAGTAACGACCAGCCGGCAGGAGTTAGGAGTGTTAATAAACGTTGGATAATAGCCGCCGAAAAAAAAGTGGCATTGAATAGCATAAACCGGAAAATGAAAGAAGAAAATTAGTTATCATTTGTACATTATTTTCAGTATAATAGGCGACTGTACTATGCCAACCAATTTTGGTTCAAAGTCGATGATCTCTCGTTCTCTTACAGTCGCCCCATTGTACAGAAAAAAAAAACACAAAAATTTTAACTCTCAAACAAATTGAAGTAAAACATAAAATTAAACATGAATGAAAATGGAAAAGCATTACATATAAAAAGCATAAAAGAGAATGTGAGCAAAAAGGAAAAAAAAAAATTATTTCGTAATTAGCAAAAAAACAAAAAAAAGAATCTTTTTTTTTTATTTAAATGTTCATACAATGGGAACATTTCACCAGGATTTTTTGATGTTTCATCGTTAATCCACGTTTTGTTTCTTCCATTAAATGTTTACGTTTCTCTTCATGGGTAGCGGTTGGTTTATATATCGTTTGAAACGGAAGTTTACCGATTATCATTCCATAGAATACAACACCACTGTTTGTGTGTTATGTTCATATTACCATACATAAATTGAATGAAATATATTATTGTAAAACATTAAAATCCGTGTGTCATAGATTTCCAGTGAACACATAACGATAGTGGGGGTGGTATGGCAAAAGAGTTATTCATATTGAGGCCATGACATATCCAATAGATAATGGGACACAATCATGGTTTTTAATAATTCGATGATATTACGGATGGCCCCCATAGATCCAAACATTGGTGCACATGAATTCACATAGTCATGGTTTTTATTAAATATGTAAATAGATAAAATATAAATTTTCATGTAATTAAAATTTATTGTTCACCAATTAATTAATTCGTTTACACACACAGGCTCCATATATCAACTTCAGGTCCATATTTTCGTCCACCAATATATAGTTCAGGTGCTGCATACTCAGGTGAACCGCAATGCGTTTTTAGTAAATCAGTTGGCTTACAAATATTACTCAATCCAAAATCTAAAATATTAATAAGCCATTATCATTTTCAGATTACATTGCAGAGATTCAATGGTACTACAAAATAATAGGAACAAAATTATATTTCCACTCATGGAATTAAATGTTCACTAACAAAATACTGAATAAGTTACAGAAATATATTGTTGATGGCTCTTGTCATAAATTTATTACGTGATTTTTATTCTTACCAACTATTTTTATGTTCTCCTTATTCTGATCCAATAAAATATTTTCCATTTTCAAGTCTCTAGTGTAAAATAAAATATGAAAACAGAAAGTAATCAGTTAAACGAACATAAAATTAAGGTTTTTTTTTTTTTTTGGAAGAAAATCAGTATGAATAGAAGAAAAAGAATCATTGGAGAGTCATTTATTCTCAAAGAAGAAAACACAATGGTTTATTGTAAGTATGATACTTTAACTCACTTACGTGATACATTATTCAGATAGTTTTGGTTTAATGAATTAAATCTGTAGCTAATTTTCTTCAAAACATATTAAATGTGGAAATTATATTGAATTTATTTTGTTTAAATTACCAAACACCCAAATGAGTCATATATTGATTATGAACCATATTATACAACATCAAATGCATACACTATTGAATATTATAAAAAAAAAAATAATGAAACATTAAATTTTTTCCAATTGATTTTTAATTTAAAATCCATTAAATTCCACTTTCATCGATCAATAAGAAGGGTCGGGGTGTTACCGTACTCGTTACCAACCGATAAATTTTGCAATACACAATTTTCATTGAATACAATCACGATGAATACAAAGAAAAAAAAAATAATGAAAATTGCGTTCGATAAAGTCAATCTGAATGGTAAGTAGCAAATGAAAAATATTCAGTCATGGATAGCCAATGAACTGTCCTTAATCAATATATAATCTGGGGCCATCGTTTATACAATCCAATGAATAATGGTGACTTTGCTTCATTTTACAATAAACTAATATGAAAATTACGATATACACACAACTTAAATTGCCAATGGAATTTTAAAGTCATTTAAAATCAATTTAAAACTATTGGCAATCCTTTAAAATTATAATCTTATTCAGAACATCAAAACAAGTAATAGCGTTTCACTGTACACCAGAGAGTAGAATAAAACTTTCTTTATTTTCTTGTCCTTTAAGAAGAAAAATCTCTATTTAGTTTGTATTTTCTTCGTGGAATTCGTGCCAATGTGTAGTAAAAGAAACAAAAATTTATTCATTAGAATCAAAACTTTGACATTGAAGCGATTCCATTTCACTTGTGAAAATTCCATTGGTGTAGATAAAAAGAAAAAATTGTGAATCATTGGGCTATTGCAGTTGAAACTAGAAGCAGACATATACCGTGGAACATGAGAAACAACAACTAACGGTAGACAACTTAAATACATAACAGTGAGGAAATCTTTCAGTTGCCAATTGTATGTTATACGTTTATAATATTTCTTTTTCTCATTGGCATTCCATGATGGATGAAGTTTCCCATTTTCAGACATTTTAAAACTCCTCTTTAGGTACATTCGCCTATGGCAACGAACCCCCCCTTCCATCACTATATCACTAGTATAACCAATTGCATTTCATATTGAATCAATGAAAAATAATGAAATGGTTTTTGTATACAACATTTACACAGAGACAGTACAAGAAATAGAAGTGTTAGAACGTGAAGAGACACTAAGTCAGTAAGTGGCAGTCAAAAAGACAACAAAAATATTGAAACAGGCAACAGTTTACGGTTAGATAGAGTTCAACATTGTTTCTATTGCTATCACAATAATATCCAATAAGAAAATTGAAAAACTATTTTGACGTTCATTGAATTTATAAAAAAAAAAAGAACAGCAAAAAACAAGAAAATTTTATATGAAAATCAACAAGGAATATGACCAAGAAGGAAAAACAACGTCGACAATGTGAAATGGTGTGAAGAAAATCTAAGGAATAACGAAAAAAAAAAAAATGGAAAATTAGTATTGTGTCCACCCACATGGGAAATGATTGAATTTAAAATAAAACAAAAATATGTTGCAGTCACCTTTACTGTACGAGACTGTCAGGCGATTGTTTACCATCGCAGGAAACTCGAAAGAACAATGAACGGCTCGTCGAACAACATAATTTAAAGCAGCATAGTTATTAACAGAATAATTTTCTGTTGTGAAAATTATTCTTCATGTTAAAATTCATATTTTATCGTATACACCATAAACTGTAATTATATAATTTTCAATGTGTACTACTCTTGTTCGTCTATTCTATCTATTCTAGCCAACTGAAAAGGTGAAACTTTTCATCAAACCAGAGATCATTCATATTACATGAAAAGTTTTAACCGGTTTTTTTCTCCATTTTCTTATATATTTTTTTTAGCACCGTTGTTCATGTTGTCGATGGTGTCTATGTGTAATAATTTCATTCTACTGATATTCGTATACCATACTTCTTACATTCAGTCAGAGGTCATTGGTAAAGAAAACCGACATATTTCTTGGTAAATAATTTGTCTTAAAAGAGAAATGAAGACCCATTTCACTTCTATACTATCTCTAAATTGTAAAGAGCAAAACCAATGTACTTTTCAAACATACATAGCAAAATGTCTTATGGCCCCATAAACTGTATTTTACACAGTGCAAAAAACAGAAAAAAAACAACTAGAACCAAATACCAGCCGAAACAACCAATATTACACCCAGATAGAAACGCTTTTTGAACCGTTGTGTTAAGGGTCAGAAAAATCCGTAGAGACTTTGTCATTAATTATTTACAAAGTGGCGGCAACCGTAAAGTGTGGAATCAAAAAAAAAAAAACACACACAGAAAACAACAACAGTTTTGATATTGGGGAAAACATAAATTCATTCTGGAAAAACGAGAAAAAGGAGCCACAGTGCCATTGCATGCAAGTTACACGACGATGGTATTGGTTACAACAGCTAAATAAAAATTACAAATAAATACGAAGAAAAAAAAAATCATGTTTAGAATGAAGTGAAATTCAACTGAAATTACTAACAGATACATTATCATCGGATGTTGCATATGTACTCAGTTGTATGTATATTGGGGAATTGCTTTTAGACTTGTGGTGATGTGAGATGCAGATAGAGAAAATCTGTGAAATTCAACTGATGGTAAACAATTTGCCATAAAACATAATAAGATTGTAATTAAAATTTATCAATGGTTTTTGGATAGAAAACTCGAATAATTTGAGATGCTCCATAGTTTCGAGGAGGGCCGGGTATGAGAAAATTGAACTTTTAGCACAAAGCATGTAAAGTATTTAATAATGTATATTGCATTTGTTTCACCATCGAAAGTGAATACGAATAAATTGAGAAAAGCCTAATGGAAACAAATTGATGTTCTATGCCACCATAAACCAAGATACTTTAGTACATAACATTTTCTATTTTCTAGTTACTGAAAATTTATTCACCAGTTTGAATAACATACAGAACAATTGACAGAGTTTTCAGGTGCAATACAAATCCATTGAGATTTATGTATTTTGTTGTTGTTATTCTGGAACTGAGGACTTCGATCAATAGTTTTAACCAGAGGCTGAACTATCTCTTTTTTTTCTGTGTAAATAAAATGGAAAACCAATAAAAAAAGAAAGTTTTGTTTTCTTCATTTTCATGGGCTATCGCGTCAATATATCACACATAACGTATCTGGTAACGACAAACGTAACTGTGTACAGTGGTAACTCACCCCAGGAAGTCAAAACGGAAACTAAACTTAAATTATCATGATTCGATATTGGATTTTTACATCCTGATGATGAACTTAAAAAAAAAAATAAAGAAATTGGTAACAAACCAATAGAAATAAAAAATCGGTAAAGTTTTCATCATTTTCTCATTTTATCAAAACGGAACTTAACAACGTTACAATATATAGGACATGAAGACTAACGAATGAAAATAAAATGATGAAGGCGACCACCAACATTTGACCAACGTTTTAACCAAATGACCAAATGATTTCTCAAAAGTTCACAAAAGTCAAGTAATCCAAGTGATTGACCGTTGTTATTTTCATCGGATAACATAGAAAAGAATTTATTTTTTTTTTACTTTCTTTTGCTAAGGACGGACCCCACAGAAATACTAAGAGGAATATCATAAAGAATAAGGAAAAAACTTAACGAAGACAAATAAATTGCAAAAAGAAGAAAAAAAAATATGCCTCCATAACAAATTTTATTTGAACGACATGACTTTTCTATTAAGACTATAATTTCCTTTACCATTGAAAACACAAACTAAAAAAAAGAAATGAAATAAAATCTAATATACAAAGTAAGTGGAGATCAAATGGAGACGAGATGAAGTAAAGAATTATAGACAAAAATGATAGGATCCTCCTTTATACTGTCCAAAATGGTTTTCATATAAAATAGTCATAAAAGAATTTTCCGAATATTCATCAATCGAAAAGTTGTGTCTGTTACTATTTGAGTTTACCACTATTTCAATTGCTATCTGAATAGAAATGTTAAAAGAAAAGGCATCCACCTCTTTCCAAACTGGCGCATCTGGCTATTTGTAAATAATTTTCTCACATAAGAAATTATTTTCATTCTTTCGTTACTTGAATTCTTCTGTGTCATTTACTTAGTATTTATTGTATGTTCAATACATTTTTAAAATCACTTCTGCTATATTTCGTCCAGTATAAATATACTATTGCTTTTATTCTATACTGGTATCACTTTATTATTTCCAATGTACGATACAGTAACAGAAAATGCAAATAAAAAGATTAAGTGAACATCAAAATCACGTTGAAAATTGTTCAAGTTAACTCATACAAAGATGAAAGTTATTTATTTTTAAGACAATTTTCAATATAAATGTGACCGATATAAATACTACAATCAGACTATTCCATCTCTAAGAGGTAGGTGTAGTTATGTGTCGACAACATCATCCACAAAGTTCAAATGGAATAATATTTTGTAGAGAATTCGAATAAAAAAAAAATACGAAACAATCAACATGAAAATACAAAAAACCAGTTAGTAAGTTTATATGAAAATTTTGACCAAATAGAATTTTATTTTTCCATAGGAATGGTATTAAACTCAAAGAAGAAAAGTTAAATTATTGGAAAAGTCTATACAGAGTGGAGATGATTCTTTCAAGTTATGTGAATAACAAAATAAGAAGAAAAAAATAAAGAAAGTAGGAAAACCAAAGAGACTACGTCGTCATCATCATTTTCGCCAGTAGATTTGTTAGGCAATGCCTTGAAATGCCACCCCAAAACATTCGCAACAGTAGAAAACAACACAAAATGAACAAATACAAGAAATTGAGAAAAGAATAAGAAAACTGAATTAAGTCAGAGGTTATTTGGCTATGAATTTTCCACACAAACACATTCAGAGTTTTCATCCGAATGAAATGGGTATTTTCCAGTATGTAAGAAAATTGCTGAATGTTGCAAAACTTCTTCGTTTGCTATGATTCTTTTTATATTTTCTTCTTTTTTTTTCTATTGGTTGCCTCTATTTGTAGCTCTTTTAGTTCGTTTATCACGTTTTCTATATTATTGCATGTGGCACAAACATACTGAATGAATGCTTAGTAAGGAAGAATGGGTGAGAGACAATCTCTTTTTTTCTATATATGAATGTTAGATGGGCCAAATTGGTCTGTCCAGAATTGAAACAGAAGTTATTAATGCCTTATTATTATTTAGTAAATTTATTTATGTTTTAGTTTTGTGACACATGCGGTTTGTTCCGGTAACTTTTCCTTCCGGCTATGAATGAGCTAATTTGTTAGCTTATTTCCGCTATTCAATTGTACCACACACACAAAAAAAAAAAACAAAATCCAAATCACACAAGAAATAAAAGAAAGAATAAGAAGCTCTTTAACGACTGTTACTGAAATCTGTCGACGTGTACTGGACCATAAGACGATTTACCATCTCCCCATATAAATGATTAAGGATATTCAGGGTGGGAGAGCTGAACAATCATGTTTGTTTGGCGGTGTGATTTGATTCTGGTTTTTAATTGTTAGTCCAGAACTATTCTGTACAATTTCTAATTTGTCATTGCAAATCGGGGTTCGCCATTGAATGAAGGGAGAAAAACACAAGAAATGGAAAGAAATTGTTAGATTTTCATGGATAACACTTACCTGTGGACAATGGATCGTTCATGTAGATGGTTCACAGCTGATGACAATTGTCTGGCTAAAGCACGGGCAACTCGTTCATCCAGTTTACCACCTTTTTGTGTCTTAACAAATGAACATAAATCACCACCGGCACCGATTTCACTAACAAGGTAATAATTCCTTCCTGACTGAAATTAATTCACATTTTTGTCGTATTGAAATATTGTTGGAATTAAAGTCAAAAGTAAAAAAAAAAAATAGAAGAAAATAAAGTACAAGCGAAGCCAATTTGCTAGCACAACACAATGTTATTAAGTACATAAATGGAATAAAACAAAAATTTCATTATAAAAACTGTTAAATGCGAAAGCCAATGTGAAAAAAACCATCTAAAAATGGTCAAAAAGCGGAAAAATTGGAAATTTTCTTTTCTCCAATAAGAGTCCAATAATAACCGTTGAATGGGTAACACATAGTGACAAAAAAAAAAAAGAAATAAAATCAACACCATGAGCTTGAAAATTTCCATCAACAACTGGGTAAAACTGGTGAGTGGCACGTTTCCCAGATTTCAAATTTAAACCACATGCCTCTCTCCATCCCACAATAACTAATGAATGATGAACAGTATGAAACGAAAAATAAAATAGCTGAGGTAAAACAAAAATAAAGAATAAGGTGGTATTGCTATATGAAAGTTCGTTTTTAGTGGCATTGTAAAACACAGTTGAATGAAGGAAAACAACGAGAGAGAGAAAAAAAATTAACAAAAAGCATAGAACAAGTAACATAATACAGGAATGATTTCTAGTGTTTAGAGGTACATAAAACATAATATCTATGGAAAGCAATTAATATAAATTTTCAACTGTTGACCACAAAGTGGTTGGCAAAAAAAAAGAAGTTAAAGACTGGCACATCAGTAAAACTACTATACATCGAGGATTGTTAGCAATCATCAAAATAGAAGAATGAAAAAAAAAAATTCCATTTACACAGACAGTGAAGTACCTAAAATGAAAAGCGATCTAGTCCCAATAAGACTAATGTGGTGGAATGATGAAAACCAACTAGGAAGGACATACCAAAAATAAAACTGAACCAAAAGATTACGTATAAAATTAACTTGTCCAAAAAATTGAGAAAAGCAAAACGATAAAAAAAAGAAGAAAGAATCAGAAGAAAAAGTACAAGTTGAATATTCTTTTGACTACAATTGGTGTTACCCAATGGTTGAGAGAAGTGTCAAAATGAATGTAATATACAGTTAGAGAGGTGGCCAAAGGTGGTAAAGTTGGTTTGTTATTTCACTTTTTTTTGTCTTCCTTCACCATTCTCTGTTGCTGGTCAGAATTGATGTATAACAAGTGGGGGAGACATACAACGAAGAATTATTACCATTTACAAGTTTAACGTGACACTCTCAATGGTGTTGGCAAACGGTTAAATGTTATTCTGTGGGTAGCTGAAATGAATCGGTATTCACTGTGTCCGTATACTTCACCTGACTAAACATGATTTAGTCCATCAGTTCAGTTGAAATACGAGCTTAAACATTGTAACCACAATGAGAAGGTACAAGTGTATTTCAACGTTAGATAAAATAATGAACATCATATGAAAATCTAGTGAAAGTCTAAAGTAAATGTGGTTACAATAATACGATAGCTGAAAGGTAGAGTGCCCATTGATGGTTAAGTATTAATGAAACGCGATTAAATTTATGCCATTGACGTTCGTCAATTGCGCCTTTAAAACCAATTAAATTTCATTATATCACACACATAGTAAAACTAAGTGAAGTTTTAATTGTCCTTTGGTCTTGATATGTGTGCCCACTTCTCGTCTGCTATAAAAGAATAAAAAAATAAATTCCAATTCATTAGAACACCCACCCCGCAAAATAGCAATAAAGGAATATACAAAACCCAGCAATTGCAATGTACTGGCTATAATGATAACTCAGGTACAAACATCAATTCGCTACGGGAACAAACCTCGTACACAATTTTCTATGAAATGCATAACATTTTTTCCATGGGATTTCGTGATCATTTACTATAAAAAACAATATCGAAATAGTCACTCTCTTATACGGAATATGTAAAAGGTAAAACAATATATTTCATTTTTGTTCCATAAGCCAACATTATTTTAATAAAAATTTTTTTCTATTATTAGTTTGGCGATTTCTCTAGTGTATAAACATTGAAGTGAAAATAATAAAGCATAAAAAAAACCATATGGTTTAATGAAAATTTAATAAAGAATGAATATGAATTGAGTAGTAAAACCCTTTGTGAAAAGTCTTTGAACATTCACAATTACTTTCATTTGAATGTAGACACCGTGAGAGGTAAATTGATGTGTATTTGAATTATGCTTAATAAAATTCATATGATGAAAATTCCGTTAAATTTTGTTGAAATTAAAACAATCATACAGTGAAAATCAGACAGAAAGAGCAACCAACTTCAATGAATGTTAGATCCGTTTACTATTCAAATGGTTGGACAATGGCTCAGCCAGAGGGGCAGTTATTATTGAACATTACATGAAAATTCTATTTTACTTCATTTTGATTAACATAATCGTCCAGTCATTCAATTGAATTCAACAAAGTTTCGTTTCAATTCATATATCATTTCATATGAGAGTCATCGTTTACACTTTGGACTATGGTTTTCAATATCATTATTCTGTATGAGTTAAACGATGGTCTCTCACTCTGTTTTAGCCTCTAGAATTCAAGTGTAATTCATCGTTACAAGATGGTATCTCATATAGCTAAAAATAAGAGTAAACAACACCATACATTATATCTCTTCTATTACTATAACGTACACGTCAAATAAACATAATTACATTATGACCAAAAGGGATATAATAAAGTACCCCGCTTTTTTCCATGGCAAAATAACCAATTTAATATTTACTATGTTGTTATTCTTATTTCCTTTCTATTTTTTTTTTGCCATTCTATTACCAAACGGAAGTATAATTACTTTTCTAGTATCCATTAATGAATTTTTTATTGAACGAAAAAGCGTTGGGATTCAACAGTAATAAGCGGATTAAGTTTTATATTTTCTTTTTATTTTTGTTTTTCTTATTTTTCAACGTCCAATTTATATTATACCCCCAGCTCCAATGTGAACTAAATTATCGGAATTGGATGTTTTTTAAAGGAGAATAAAGGATATATGAGTGTTTTATAGAAGCTAAGAATGGTTTTATTTACAGGTCACTGGAGAAAATAAAAACCGGAGATCGCGAAGACGAAGCGACGAAAAAAAAAATAGAAGAAATGGGTTTTGATTTCACAATTACAGTAATTGTAAGTGAATCGCTAATGTTTTGACCTCAACTTATGGTGTTAATTCAAGTAAGGAAACCCATTGGTGCCAGAACGATTAGAGGTTGGTAAGGTGAATGGTGCATAACCAAATGGATGGATTAAATTACAATGAACCATCTTATGGGATAATATATAAGAAAATGAATTACATTGTAATAATAGCATGGGTTTATCTAGTGTATCATAACGTCTATAGAAATACAGCATAGAAACATAAAATATTGTGAAGCAAAAACACAACTGTGATAAACATTAGAGTTTGAACTTACTTTCTCAATGACATCGCGTATTATTGTTAGCTGATTCTGAAAAACCAGGAAACACCATTCATTGAATGAATACTATAAAACTGAACTGAGGAACGATACCTCAAGTAACTGGGATATAATAAAATATGAGAATGTCTCTTCAGTGAAAATTTGGTGTTATTTTAGTTCTATCGTTTCTTAAACCAAAAAGGAATATGAACAAAAAAAAATTTGCATTCAAGTCACGACTGGGTACTTTTATTTTTTTTTTTTGTTGTGTACAGTGAGAACTAATGTGCCAGGGCCAGAGCCAAAATTGATGTGCAAAGTGAAAGACAACAAAGCAACGGTTGATCTTATAAAATCCAAAAAGGATATGCCAAAAATCATTTTATGAAGCCAACAAGACTTCTGGCTTGAATAGAAATACTCAGTTAAAGTTGCACACTGTTGAATTTCATCAGGAGATATACATCTCGTGTTTTCATTTTTCCTTTCTTTTTTTTTACAGTACACGGGAAGAGTCATCGTTGTCATAAAACAGGAATACAATTTTTTTTTGGTGTGGAGGTAGGATTTATTGAAATGTAAACGAATGAAATGAAAAACATTGACGATGGAAGTGAATAAAATAAAAAAATAAACAAAAATTCATCTCAAGGGAGCAGAATATAGTGGCACTGACTTTGTTAGTATTTCAAATTTTCGCCAATGCAATTGTAAAAGAGACTCGTCTCAAGACACAGTTTGCTTTAGTTTTTGTTGTTACATAGTCTGAAGTTTTTCTGTTTTAATGTAAGCCAAGAATAAATAAGTAATGAAAAGCAACGGAGTTACACCGTCAAAAAAAAAAAAAAGAAAGAGAAGAATTCAGAATAAAAATTGTTTTGTCTGTGAAATTAATTATGTCGGCATTTGTCTCATTTTACGTTAGACTAAGTTGTAACTGTGGTGTCTATCATTGGGAGTTTTAAAGGCATCACGGTGAAAGAGCGAAAAAGAACAGTATCAACCCACGGATGCAGTTGTGGCAATTTCTGCTAAGTTTTAATTCAAAATTGAATAACTTTTAAGGAACACAAAAAAAATATAAAGAAGAGAAATAATTAACTGTTCCATTCGATGTATTTGGTTTATAATTAGTAGCTGTGAGGATCTTTTATCGAAGCAAAAAAAAATTATGTGCCATTTGAATGTAGTTGACAACATGTCGGTTACCGTGGTAGACACATTCTCATCAGATCAAAGGTGAATATTGTGAAAATTTATTTTAACCATAATCGACCCAATTTATAAGGCGCAAAAAAAAAAGGGAAGAAAACATGAAGATTTCCCAATGATCGTTATTCTTTTTATTTTCTTTTGCTTGATATGAATCAACCGATAGGTAATTCAAAGTATCTCATTTGTACTGATTTTCAATGAATATCTTTTAAAATTAGGGATGTATCGTTGAGTGCCATCGTATACATCATTACTTTGGCCTGAATACGGGTAGGAAAAACCATAAGAAAATGAGAAACCAACAGGAAGAGTTTTTGAAACATTTTCTGTTTCTTCTGATTCACTGATGCGGTCTTTGAACGTTCTACTTTTACAGAGTTTTTGTCATCGTACGTACACACTTTACAGAAGAGATGGTTCACAGAATCTGTTTTTTTTTTTATTTTCGGGTGTCTTTTTATGTACTTCCTTTTTACATTCTAATATGTCATCATTATGTATTTTGTTACCCGGAAAATTGTGGCAATAACCGTTGCAGCTGTCAATAGAAGTCACCAAAAAAATAAAATAAAAATTTGTTGTAAAGTATTTTCTTTTCAATTGAAAATACCTCCCAGATAGGCTGACAACTAACAAGAAGCAAAATAATAACGATTGAAAATTTCAAGTGACACATCAAGAGGCAAAATTGCATTCACCCACTGGTACATTCACCACCATAAACGACGTATTCTCATTAACGTCTATACACAATAAGTGGAGTAATTTTCTCTATCTTGGACTCAACGTCACCTAAACAAATAGAATGACTTTTAAGTCATTATGAAAATCTATTTAAAATTAACACATCCGATTCAATAGGAGAACTTTGTCTTTGTTCAATTTTATAATATTTTACTCTTTTAGTGAATACTCTTTCTCATTATGATTGAACAGGTTTTGTACATATTGACATACACAGAGTTTTAAATTACATTTAATTAATGTGTTCCTTCTGTGTTTTACAGTTTTGTCTCTTTATTCTTTCTGATAGTAATTAATTTTCAAGGAAATGTCATATTGTCAATTCGGAAAAATTATGTCCGTAACGTTATATTTTCTTAATTGTGTAGACAATCATTTTCTCTCTGTGTGGTAATATAAATCTCTTTTGTTATACTTAATTTTGATAAAATTTTGATCGACAATTTTCAATTATAATTATATGATGGTGACAAACAAGATGATTATTATGTAGTTACGGGTAAAATGCATTTACAAATAAAAACATAATATTCTGATACAGAAATATTAAGTGAAATCAATATTGAAAATGATTCAAAGAGACTGATGAGAATTTGCTGGTTTATATAAACGCGTACGATAAAACAATGGCGAAAAATGAGAAAATGATTTTATTGACAAGTTTTCATATCCATTAACTGATTATATCTAACAACCATTCAATATTCTTTGTACATTGTTCTCTATTTGGATGCATGAGTTCATATAAATTGAATTATATTAATCGTTTTGTAAATGGTTCGCCTTCTAAACCTCCTCCCCCAAAATTACAATTGTGTTGTGCTATTCCTATATCGTGTGAGTAATTGAATTTACATAATTTTAACTAGATTTTAACCATCTATAGTTTTCATGCCATATCATGTGAATTTCCCAACCCCATAAGAAATAGAAAACCTGAATGGAAAAGAACAAATGGTGGAAAACATCTAAGTCCTCTCATTGGGGGGTAAAACAGATATCAATGAATCATTTCTTTTTCTACATGTCATGGAATAATGACGCACACAAAAATTCCATTCTTCACCGTTTTCAATGATGTGCTTATGCCAAAATCACAAGGAAAAATTATTACACAATCCAAATTGAATGAATTGGTGATAGATACATGAATACAATCGTTAAATCATTATTAGCGTATTTAGATAAATTGATTTGAAACAATTTCGGGTTGTCTGTTTTTGAATTTACCTTTTACGAAATTATAAACAATTTAAAAACCAAAATTCTTTTTTTCTATTCAATGGGTTACGAGTTACTAAATATGGGTGGCCTAATCTTCATTAGTTTGATAAATAGATCAGATGTGTAGCAGGTATTAACGATATAAAATAGGGTTAAAATCTGATTGCCATTTAAACTCTTTCAAAGTGTACACTTGGAATGTAAATAGGTAACTTGAGGTGACTCATACTCTCACAACCAAAAATTCACGTTGAAATGATATACACATATGGTGGTATTAAATTGATTTACATAAAAGACCCCTATTATGGATTACCCATTCTCTATTGAAACTTTCATCGAATTTTTCCTTACGTTATCGATGGTTAAAATTTCCTGGATTTTCTATATGGGAACACTATCACTCAATTGGAATAAATAAAAACGTGCAGATGATTACCATTAAATATTGAATAGGAAAATTTTAATCGTGAGTACAGTTACCTTTCTTATTTATAAGTGAATATTGAACCCATACAACACAATGAATGGAATATCAGAGTCAATATGAGAAAATAAATTAATAGAGAGGTGGCATAGTGAAACTATGCGACAGTGACATAT
Organism: Coboldia fuscipes; assembly: GCA_001014335.1. Lineage (NCBI taxonomy): Eukaryota > Metazoa > Arthropoda > Insecta > Diptera > Scatopsidae > Coboldia > Coboldia fuscipes. The sequence continues at coordinate 51,221 of JXOR01000498.1, read as the reverse complement.
TCAATTGCGTATAATTTTCAAATTTTTTTTTTGTTTTGTTTCGTATTCATTTATCAGATAGTGAAATCGCAATTAAGTCCAATATAATTTGAATATTAAAACAATTTAAACGGATATTTTGATGACGGGTAACCCATGGATAGATATAAATGAGTATGGTTTTTGCAGTGTTATATTAAATCCCCTTTGTATACAACATTGGAGTTAGAAAACTAATACATTTGCTAAAAGGTTAATATGAATGAGGTAGTATTTTAAATACCCAACGATACTTTTAATTGATTAGACGTATTTTGTATATGTTTTAAACGTAAAACGGATACGGGGTTGACGGTGTTTTTTACTTTTTTTCTATAGTGATAATATGTTATCATGCAATCTCACGTTAACTAAGAGGTGAATTTACCACCCAAAAAGTCTCTATGAAAATTGTAACACAATAATATTTCGATGTGTGTACTGTGAAACGATAGTCGTGTGGTCTGTATTCTATTCGTTTTTCGTTTTTTGTTTTCCGTTTTCCTATGGATTATAGTGGAAACGTATAAAAAAAAAGAAAGGAAAACGTTATATGTACATCAAACTTGGGTGAGTTTTATTCGGTTTGGGGATAGAGGATGATATAGAAGTTCAACTCAAAAATTAATTTAGTTAAAACTTTTCAGATTAGAAACAACATCTTTATGGAGATAGTGGGAAGAATTAAACGATCGGTGCGGTAAAGAAAAGTTTGGCGTTTTAGGAACGCCATATTCTCGTTTACGTTCGTTCATTCATTTTTGCCTCATCTATCAGAGGGTGGATAAAGTCTCTTCATCGTAAACCATTACCATTTACCGTTGTACAAATTTTTGCATCATATTCTACACAGTAAACCAATATAAAGAGATCCTGATTACTTTAGCACATTGCGGAAAACCGATTGAATGAAACATTTTCTTGTTGTATTTTCACTTTTTCTCTATTGCTTCTTTTACACAATTTTCCTCGCATATGACGATAATTTGTGTGTGTGCAAATTGAATAAAAAACAAACAGAGAAATTTGAAAACTCGAAAAATTCAATGAAAATTTTCACATCTCGATTGTGTGTCCTGCTGTTATTGTGGGAATGGTATTGTTGTTGTTTCAATTGGCGACGTTTGTGGCCGCTTTTCATTCCCATATTAAGATCATTTTTATAGCAGTAAAATCAGGCGAATTATTTAAGTGAATATGTGTATTGAAAACATGTTTGTTTCATAATGTAGTGGGTGAGTTTTTGTGTATGTTTTACATGAAGGAGGATAGCATGTAGGTGGAAATGGCCAGTGATAGAATGTGAGGGTTTTTTTTTTCTCTCAATTGGGTTTGGTACGATAGAAGCAAACATTGTAGAGGATCTATTTTGAATGCAAAAAGTGCTTTAGTAAACATTGAAGATAATTGAAAATTTTAGTAATTTCCATTAATTTCTGGACGAACATAAATAAACCAACACAGTACACAGAGTGTGATTAAGTTTTTATCCGAAAACTTCACATTGAAATTAAATTCGTGTATCCAAGTTAATGTTTCTCTTTTATTTTTGGTCCATTCTATACAGTTGATTCAATATGGTAAGCTCCTTTTGGGATAGACAACAGTGAAGCGGATTGTAAAGAAGATTCACCATTTGATAGTACCATCATGTGTAGATCTGAGAATCGCCCACTACCTAAACAGTTATTTTAATTTACGGATTTAAACTAAGTATTATGGTCAGGATAAAATTTCCAGTGGAAATTTCAGTAATAAACCAAAAATTTTGTTTACCGCGGTCTGGTCCATAATCTTGTCCACAGATTGTGGTATTGTGAATTCAATATTGTTTAACGAATGTTTATGTAATCGGTTACTATTTTTGTTATAATCATCTTATAATTTACAGAGTGGGAGATTTATAAACGTTATTAGATAAACTTCAAAGGCCAATAATATAAGAGAATTAAAATGGGATACTAATTGGAATGATGGTAAACTTATTTCACTTTGATATTAAAGAATAGAGGTAAAAACTAGAGTTGATAAACCTTCATAACTTTGTTCACAACAGTTATCTATTAGATAATTCTTCGAATTTGAAATGAATAGAAGAATGAATAGAAAGATAAACTAAAATCATTAAATGGATTAATTTACATTTAGTTTGGTCTTCTACATATCAAAAATTTCAATCAAATTGTAATTAAATGTAAAATGAAATTGATGTTGATATTCTAAGTAAAAGTATGTTTCATAAAATGAAATGAGTCCAAATCAGATAGATGATGAAGATTTTTATAAAAAAAAATTACAGGTAAAACTAACTGATACTTGAGCATACTCCACTATACCTAGATCAAATAAGCTTATAGTCATAGTGATGGGTTAGAACGATATTGAAATGGAAAATTTTTAGGTTAAACAGAAACAAAACTCAGAGATTTAACTAATAATAGTCATAACGTAATTATTTACAAAAATTCTTACTTTATCAATTCTCTACTTCCATCATATACAAAGTCACATAAAAGTCCAAATGAATTGGACTAACACAAACACGAAACGTAAATGATAAAGGAATAATGAAAAAAAAACATCTCATTTAGTTATAATGAAATATACGAATTGTTCAACAAAACTAACAAAACATATGAAGAGGAGTTTGAGAAAATTCATGTTTTCTATGTTTTTGATTACTTAAAATTATGATTTTAGTCCAAAAAGTTCTTGATAATCACATACTTTTTTTTTTATATTCAATATTACCTTTTGGATTAATCCAACCGCTGACCTCATAGAAAATCCAAACCAGCGTAACATTAAACACTAAAAACATAGCGCCACATATAGAATTAATCTTCCTAAAACTGGCAATGGATTTTCAACCAAAAAAAGGAAAAATTCATTGGGAACCGAGTACCACCCCTCATTTTTAATTAATTATGTTGTTGCTTCATATTGCCAAATGTATTTTATTTTTTCTTCCTATACCGTTTTTCAATTTTCATGGTATTTAATAAGCAAATGGTTGAGAAATTTAATATTGCGTGGAAAAGATTTTATGCTTATTTCCTCTATGCTATGCTGACTTGCTATCATAATATTTTGTATGGGTTTTCGGTGTATTTTCAGTTTTTATAGCATTTTTTTTCCTAGAGTTTTAGACTTTTTATGATTTTTTTATGTCCTTTCATCGTCAAGTGAAAATGTGTCCTTCAAAGTCATATAGAAAACTCCGAAATATTGCATAGGGCTAAGAACAAAACGAGATGTTGTTTTTTTCTTTACAACAACTAACTGGGAATTGGGGGGGGACCATAGGAAAACGCATTTCAAAATCACTGGTGTGGTATAAAATTCAATTCCCAGTTATCACAAATGCGAGGAACCATTGAATGTCATCATTTATTACATATCGCTCAAAAGCACACGATGAACACAAAATCACCAACTCATTTTAAATTATGTGCCTTTCTTTTTTTTTTTGATTTTCACTGAAGCATCAACCATCATTTTTAGCTTAAATTTAGTTTTAATATTTTCTCTTTGAATTGTTATTGAAATGATTTTTTAATTTTCAAATAATTCACGTGCCATATAAATCCCTCACACCCATCAATGTTCAATTTGCACGTTAATATTATGGCGTTTCAACATTTTGCATAAGTGAAATAGGCAAAAGAACATGAAGATAAAATAAAAAGAAATTTAAACTGAAAGACATTGTGAACATAAAAAAAGGAACGAAATATACAGTGAACACACATTTTCCCATTATAATAAAACTGACTAAAAAAAAAAAGAATAAAAAGAAAATTAATATGAAAACGGAACAAGAAATACCAAAAAATGAAGATTCTTTACTGTTCCATTCTTGGGTTAATATGATTTCTTTTTTTAGAACAAACGCATCATCATATTTATGTTTGACTAAACAGAAAAACATAAAAAGAACGTAAAACTCGAGGTAAATTCCTTTCAATAGAACATTTCATTTAATATTTCCCATTTTAGTCCTATTTATTATATTTCATTTGTGTATATATTCCTCATTTCTCAAATGATAAGCTAATTTATTTAATATTCTTATGATTGTCGCGCATATGAATGTGATATCAGTCAGGGGTTTCTATTTTTTTTTATTAATCAGGAAAATGCTTATTATCCGTTAATGAAATAGGAAGGCCAAACATTTTTCATTATGACTTTTGAATTGATAACATGGAATATCATCTAAATAGAATGTAATAAAAAGAAAATATACAGGATCATGCAACTGGTATATTTTGTTTTTAATTTTATCTAATAATATTAGTTGACGGCAACATGAAATAATAGAAATGGGAAAAACAAGAAACATTGAATTGAATTTTAATGCAAATATTCACGTTGATAGATTGAATAAAATTCTATATGATAGTAGGGAGGATTGCATTACTTCAATATGTACACGAGAGTGTATGTTGTTATCATTTCTCATTACCATTTTATCTATACATGAACTGACACCCATATGACTGCATAGTCAATGTTTTTTATTTTATCATTATTATCACGTTATACCATTTTTCACCATTAATACATTGAGTATTTGAGTGTAAAAATGGCGATATACGAGACGATAAAATATTTGAAATACTTTAGCTATGCTCATTTAATTGGTGATTAAAACTTCACTATAGATTAGAATCCATAATAAAATTCACATACACAGTTTTCAGGGTGGTTTATAATCTCACTAATATTAAATGTGTAATCGGTTGGAATGTAATATGATTCCTGTTTGAACGCATATCAACACATATACACACGATTTTGGGGTTGGACACACACATCACCTATTGAAATCCTTTTTTCATGTTTGTTATCTCTCATTTACCGTTCACTCTTCTACCCAATTTTTCTATGTATCAGAAATATAAAATTATAACTAATAGAGTAACGAATATGCATTCGTATTTTATGAAAATAATCAACGAATTAGTTTGGAATAAAACTACCACCCTCAATCAAGTGAAATTAGAACACACATTCAACACATTGAAATATTATTAACCATTAAAAGAGAAATATTATGGTCTTCCTGTTATTTTCAAAACTGATTATTTCTCATGTCCGTTGAAGTAAACACGAATAAATTAATGAATTACATACGCAAACAGGAAAAAAACTGTCTAAATAAATTGAAAACTCGTGTGTGTATCTGTGTGCATGTTCATTAAATTAGGATGGGTTCCATAGAACATATTGCAGACAAAAACATAGAAAATTTTTATTTTATTTCTTGGATGATGTGTCATGTCATATTTGAATTTCGTAACAATATGATTCTGTTAATTATTCAGTTGATTGTGAACTGAAGGGTGGTAGGGCGTTAATCATTCCCCCAAAACAATGTTATCCTTTAGTTTTCATCACACTAATCAGTTACTATTAAAAGAAAGTCAAAAATTCTACAGTTATTTACTTTAACGGATTTAACTGAATCACAAGAGGTGGGTAATGGGTTGGTGGCTCTCCCATTGAAAATCTATAGAGAAAAAAAATTAACTGGGAAAAATTCTCATTGGGCATTGAACCAAATGTAAATATTGGAGAGTATTCCACTCTAATGAAATTTGGTTAAACGTACAATTTATACCTTCACTGTACAACGGGGATACGGTTAATAATCATCCATGTTTGGATATACAACACAATGTAATCACAGTATGTATGAAAGATATGAACTGGACGAACAAATATCATTTCATTTCGTAATCATTTTACATGAAAATACAATTCGAAGGATAACTCTCACGTACTACATTCGTATAGAATAACTAAATTGTTCTGGATGAATAGTAAACTACCGATTTGTATGTGTAATATGAATGAAACGAAAAGAAACTATCGTTTGATGAAATTTTATCATCCGTGGAACCAGTACATACAATACCTCTAATATTGGTTGGATTCCATACACCGTCGTTGATGAAAAACGGGTACATTAATATGTGGTTTTTCCATGATATTTACATTTAATGTACGATATGGCATATCCCATATTCAATGAACGTTTCATATGATTCACTTCTAGCGAAAAATCACTTTAATTCTTTATCCGTAGATGAGAGTGTTGGGAACAAAAAGTTTGGAAAATGCCAAATATTTCCTGTAATCCGGCTATGAAAGCCACGCATCATTATTCCCTTTTTACCGGCTGATGGTTTTTTTTTTGCCATTCTGGATCACTCGTTCGTTACCAAATAAGAAAATGAGGAAAATTCAAATGGTGAAGCATTCATTTCTATGACTTAATGGTAACGACAATTTCCCCGCATTGTGCGAATTAATAATGCCGCATTTTGTCCATCACTGAACTAATCTCTATGAATGAGTCGCTCTTTTATTATTGCATTTCATTGTTTTTATTGGAATTCTCAGTTTTCATCATCATCATTTCAATTTTCTTTATTCCAATGTTTTGATGTGATTCAATATTGACGTCGTTCCATTGATTCAAATTAATTTTAACGAAAAATATTCTCATGACATCTTCACAGGTATCGTCATTCTACTGAAATGATGATAACTGAGCTAATTTATCGTTTGTACAGTTCTTCGAATCAATTCAAAATATTGTCCTAAATGAGAGGGTGATGCTTTTTAATAAGAATCAAGAAAATAGCAATCGAGAGAAAAATTATGTATAAAATGTTCAATTTGGTCGTAATAGAATTGCCAAAAAAAAAAAGAACCGAAAATAATTTAGCACAATCGACTTTCATTACACCAAAAGCTCATTCCACTCATCAACCGTGTGAATGTGTGTTAACCATTGGCATATTGACGGTTTATCACTGCTGCAATATTGAAGTTAATACGTTCTTGTTTAGCCTCAAATCGTGGATATTGGAAAATTGGAGGCTAAAACAACCATTCAATATGAAGGACATAACACCACACGTCGTTAGTGAATTGCTTTTGCCAGTTGAATTTATATCACTTTTCTTCTCTTTCTATTTTTGCTTCTGATAAAATTGTTTTTTTTTTTTTTTTGGTATTTTCCTGTACCATTTTATTCGTTGACGTATCAAAAGTATTTTTCTTGTATGTGCTGTTTGGCTCATTTACGCTCAATTGTTGGTACACACAACATAGAGTAGAATTAATGGTAATGGTGATGTGTTAAAGGCATATTTTCATAATAATGCGTCGTTTTCTTGCGTCTACTAGATTACCAATCTTTTTGGTAGATCGTGTGTTGCTCTATAATCAAGGATACACACGGAAGATGTAATATAGTTCATTTGAAACGAAAGAAAGAGTGAGTGTTTCACCTCACCTCATGTTTACCGTGATACGTCAATACCAGCCCATGAGTAAAGTGAAAAAAAAAACCATTTAATAAATATCCAGAGTGATTTTATAAGACCCTCAAATACCATTATGTAATGTTACACTAAAATTCACATACTTATGGGTCCATATTTAGCCAAAATAAACTGGTAGTTTAGAAGGCGAACAAAATAAAGAAAAACTAAAATTGGTTAGTTGAAGGTAAAGGAGCTTGAAGCAATTTATGTTCACAGATTTTCATGTGTTTACAAGGAAACGGGATAACAGGACATTGAGGTGAAAAACACTAATGAATACAATCCCGTTGAGGGGCGTTAAGTATACCCGTCGTTCTGTTTTACCGGAAATAATTTTCGGCTGGGCAAAAATAAAATCAAAAACAACATCACTAAAGAAGATGATGTTATGTTTTCCTTTTTTTCATTTTAGGAGTCTTTATATCTTGTTATTTGGCTGGATAGCTTTTCTAATACATGTGAGACAGAAAACAGATTGTTTCTGCTAACCAGTTTAGTAGTGAAGTGGTGGGTGGTTTGTAAACCAAGAGAAAAACAAAAATAGTGAACTGATTGCAACTCAGTTCAAGTATGAGTGAATTTATAGAAAGATGGCTGTTAATATTTAAGTATAAATGGTACAAATAAACTGATAACAGATGGGTTGATGATGAGAATATCTTTTGAATCTATGATATTTGTAATATTGCCCGGTACTCATTTCGTTCATTTGTAGAATTCGTTTCTTTTTTTACTATATGAAATACCATATGATGCAAACAAAAAAATAACTGAAGAGATATGGCTATGATGAAAATCCATTGAAGAGAACTGGGTATAAAACATCCGGTTAATGGAATAAAATTTCATAGCAATTCATTCATTTGGGGCGTCAATTGGTGCTTGTGTATATGAAATTTCATCGCATCATTCTGTTTTCGCTCTATTTTTGAATATTTTTTCATTTATTTATTCAGGGTGGGGGGGTTAACAATTGGATATTTTGAATGGAATTCATCAACCCTGGTTGCAAAGCAACAGAATACATATGAACTTCAACAAAAAAAGAAATGAAATAAGCAGAGCATTTAAACTGAGATACACGATGTGCCCATTAAAAATATACTTTGATCCATTGTCGATTTTCCGTATATTTTATTATGGCTTTTCATTCATTTTTATATGGATAACAAAAATAACGAAACAAGAAACACATGGAACATTTTATACATTTCCATTCACCTTTCTTCTACATGTCCCTTTTGGCGTTTATGCAATATATGAATTTTCATAGACTAACCCCCTAAATGGATGTGGTATATTCTGTATGGGTTGTTATATTTTTGTTGTACCCATTCAATCTACAACTGAATGAAGTTTTGAATATTCAATGCATCAAGATTTTTTTTTTGCTTCTTATTGTAATACGATTTTTTTAAAAATCTATCGAAATTTCAGGTGAATTATAAAGGAGAAAAAATATAAATCATATAATTTACATCAAAACGTAGTTTTTCCACAACACAAACATAATAGAAAACAGTTACCAAAAAAAAAGTAAATAATTCCTGGTTATACAAAAGGTGGAAAATAGAAAAATAAAATACATCGATTGAAGAAGCAGCAACAAATCATTTATTATTGCATACCAAATAGAAATATTTTTGAAGGGAATCATAAAATCATTGCATAGAAGAAGAATACCTTATGCTGTATTTTATATTTCTCATATTTTTATTTTTTTTATTTTAATTCCAACAATGGTTGATTTACCGAAGAAAAATACATTCAACTGATGGAAATGGAGGTAAATAAAAGTCATGAGTGCAAAACGAGAAAATGAAAAATCGAGAAAAATATGCTTTTAATGTTAACGTACAATTTTTATTTTAAGATGAAAAGGAATGTGACTACGATATAGCATAAGCATATTTTGAATTGTTGTACGTTCTGGTATCAAGAAAATATTGTATTTAATGGAATTGGGTAGCGTGGTGTATTGTATTTTGGCATCATTATTGATGAAAGTACGATATTCTCAAAAACCAATTTGAATTGGGTGTTGAACAGCAACCAACAATAATAACAGCAAAATATTGAAAAGAATTGTGAAATGTATAAAACTTGATTGAAAAATCAATACAAGAATTTGTTGGTTCGGTGTAATATACGTCGCCCAGATACAAATAATTTTCAATTCGTACCGAATGACATTGGGTGAACAAAAAAAAATTCAAGGATGAACATTGAAATTATCCATTCAATTGATATGTGGATGTTATGTTATTCAGCAGACTAGCGTACCGTTATTCCCCCCCACACATCAATTGAATAGAATTATTTAAGAACATGTACGATAAAACACTCTAAAAACAGCAAAATATTTTTATGTAATGGATGACGTGAAAAAATTAATTTCGTCTGAAGTGTAAATGAAACTTGAAAGGTTACTCAAAAGAACAAGTGCAATGGATTAGTACAACATATAATTAATTAAAAAAAAAACGAATTTTTAGTTAAGAATCTTGGTTTTATATGGTGAACAGAAAGTAAACGAAAACTTTGGTTTCAATTTAATATTAACGAAACTATTTTGATATATTTTATGTATAAAAGTTGTTGCTGATTTTTTTCTTTTGGCAGTAGAAGAAAACATTAACCAAAAGAGAGAAAAATCTTCTAGCGAAAATGAAGAGAAAATTAAACCAAATAATGGAGAAGAAGAAGATGGATTGTAATCCTTCCATTTCACTTCACTTTGAAAATATTTTGTTTTAATGAAACCGTTTAAAACAATGTTGTACTCCCACATGAGATGATGGTGGATGTTACAAAATGTTTTTTCTTCGTTTGATTTGAATTCAATGGTAATTTTCCCATGTGTGTTGCATTAAATTTGTTGCAAAATTAATATTAAATGAAAAGATTTTTTTGATATGCATAAAGTTTATTATTATTTTATAATCGTCAATGGTGTATGTAAGTGAAAGAAAATGTTCACAATAATCTGATGTATGTGATGGTTTGATGTTATATTGTGGATAAGGACCTCCATCACTGCGGAGAATAAACAGTATCCATTTTGTATTTCAAGAGAAACCACTAATATGTAATTTCATCAATAAATTGGAAAACTAAACTACAAAGTGGTAACATAATCCATCATTAATATGTTCAAAATTGATATTGAGGAATCAGTTGAGTTTGAATGTGTTTTTTATTTCTTTGGAACAATGCATTTCACATCTATAATTATTTTCGAAGGATTAATAATTCCACAATTTGTGAGTAAAATATTTTTGGGTTTTATGGTATTGGTAAAACAGAATTAATTATGGTTATCAGACTGAGAGTGAATCGAGAACAGATTGTACTCATTGATGAATCATATTGAAAATTCTTTAATGTTTAAACAACGAGAGGATTATTGATTTATGATTTTAGTCCAGAGTTATCAGACACATATATTCGTTTATTCTCTTTCTGAATTTAACGATATTGGTTTTAATGGACCCAGAGATTTGATACCAACGTTTGATGTATTCCAAAGCCGATTATGATACGAAAATCTTTTTGATGTTTTATGCTGCGAGTGATAAATTGTGTATGATAATTTTTTTTTTCAGTTTTGAGAATTTGCAATTTGCAAATAACGTGGAGAGCAGTTTATCTGGAAAAATCATTATCCAAAATCATACAGAATCAATAATGTATTAAATATTATTCTCGCTCTGTTATATTGAACAGAAGTTCAATTATATGTATTGATTGTACATTAAAATAAAAGAAAAAAAATATTAATTTGGTATTTCATTTAAATATTTTCAATTTACCGCGAAAATTTAGTAAAATGTAGCTTAGCATTAACATAATTGAAAAACCATACGACAGAATTCGTTTAAATAATGAATTTTCTTTGATTTTATTCAATAGAGAATATTCTCTGTTTCATAAACGGTCTTCTATTACAAAGTTTTCATTTGAAATATTCTATGTAGTTGCTATTATCAGTTGAAATTGCATCAATAACTCTAGAATTCATATCAAAACTATGGATTCATGGAATGTGGCAAAATAAATTCTATATTAGTAGTAATATTCGTGAAAACTTTTAACAATTTTTCCTCAAATGAATCACTTAGCGTTACAATCATATCCAAAGGAATGTATTAAGTGGAATCAACGTACAATATGTTAATTACATTTTGGTAAGTTACAACAGAGGATCGTTGAAATTCAATCAAAAATTATTGTACGGTCGGCTTAATACACATCCATTGGGAGGTTGGTGAATATTTTAACGGGTTATATTGTTTTCCTCACGATTGCACAAAATTTTCTTAATATTTGTGGTATTATGCTGTAATCAACATTCAACCTTAATGTACACGCAGATTGTTTTTATCTGCATATAAAACTTTTCATCCATTTAATGGAAAAACAAGTGATTTTGTGATGAAACCATTTTGTTGATAATTTAGTAGGACAAATAACACGGGGGTTATTCCTTAGCTGTTGTTGCACTATTAAACAACTGGGATGCCCAGTTGAGAAATGTTGTTGTTAAGTCATATGAGAGACCACCCGCCCCCAATAGCAACATATAAAACACATTGAATGAACGAAACATTACATTTGAAGTAAACAGGGAATTTATCCCGATGAATATTGACATCAATGTTTTCACTATGCCTTTTTATTAAGTAATTTGACCTAAATAAATATGTTCACTTTATGCTTTTTCCCGTTTTGAGAGTGTTGTTTTGTCCCCATAATATTCTTTTATTCCTTGATTCATATACACACATCATGTAATTGTGTGTACACACTTCCTTTAGTTATTCTATAAAAAGTTTTCCTTACACCCTTGATACCAATACGGATCTCTCTTTTCTCTTCTCTGGAGTATTTAAAACTTTTCGGGTTCTTGTATATTTCCTTGTTCACTCAGGACAACTAACAAGTGAAAAAAAAAATAACAACTAAAATGTTTTTCTTTTCATTTTCATAGTCTTATCGGCAGGGGGTGGGTTAGCCGCAGCGCGAAAAAAAAAACCAAACCGTTGTCATTGCATCTTTATGATTGTGAAGTTTTTAAAAACAACACCAAACGATATGGAGAGACAAGGGTGACGAAAACTTGGCTACGCTACTATTTCTCGGCCATTATTTTCATTTTTATCAAAGTAAAACATTGGAATTGTTGGTCATTCTGGATAATATAAAACACCATCAGATGTTAGATATGGGCAATAATTTTCACCGGCATTCATTGTCCAATATTCTTCTTGTATACCAATACAATTTATTTAATATACACACATGTGAAATATTATAGCGTAAAAATTATGATTCTCTATGGTCTCTTGTTGCATACAACGTCGTTTAACACAAATTAAGGAAAAAACTGAAATTTTCACAGAAACATTTTCAGTGTATTTTGAATGAAAAATTACCAAGTGGAACTACGGTGAGTACAATTACATTGTTAAAATTACATGTTTTGTATGTAACTTTTTTCCTTGTAAAATATTTCGAGAGAAATTGGGGAATAATTTTTACTTTTTGCCTAATAAACAACTGAGGTGTAGTTTTAATCCATTGCTAGAAGCATTTTTGGCCCAAAACAATCATCATCAGTTTACTATTCATGTTATGGCCGTAGAATGTAACAGATCGCATATATATTACACTGTTGTATATATTGGGTAGAGCACTGGTTATTATGGGAATTTCTAAATACTTCATATGTGTACATTTATTTATTATGATTTTTCCCAATTTTCCAGTATGTCTACTCTCAAAATTTTACTATTCAGTGAATTAACCAGAGGGTAAATTCTTCAGCTCTTGTGTAATGCTATTTTTTTTTTATAAATAGAAAACTTAACTATGGTACATGTAGTGTTATATTGACTCTCTGGTTCTCGTATGTTACCATGTTATCATCCATGCGGAAGTTTTCTATATATTTTTTTTTATTCATTTTTGCAGAGTTATAGGCATTACGATTTATATCACACCGAAAATTATGTGGAACCACTAGAGGCAGAAAACAGTTATAAACTAGATGAAATCTAACAAACAAAAAATATGAATATTCCACTCAAAATGTGTATTATCAGAGTATCGTTTACCTACTGCTGGTACAGTCAGTATTCGTGTATAATAAAATGAGATTCAGATTAAACTTCAAGAAGAGCATAACTGGTAGAAAAATAAAAACTCTTGATATTTATGGATGGCGAAAGGAGGTAGGAATAAAAAAAGTTTTATATGATTTTCATCTTTTTAACATATGAACAAGTTATAAATAATATTTGTTGTATGCATTAGAGTTTTTCATTTTTTTTTTCCTTGCAGTTAGACTAGGCTGCAGTAGTAACTACCAAATTGTCTAGTGATGTGGGCGCGTGTTTATTATAGTTTTACTACATAACGTTATACCAACAGAGACCAAATTTTAACACTAACAAGTGAAAATTATGTCTGAACGAAAGAAAAAAAAAGCGAAAAACAACAACACAGAACGATAAAAGAGATGAAAACCGAAATATCAAGGAATAGAAGTTAATATTTTTCCTCTATTGCACAAATTCGTTCGTCTCACAATTTTCACATAGTAAGAATGATGGTAAATTGCCTCATAAAGAAAAGCTGCTACTGATAAAGGGATGGTTTAATATCATCCAAAGTACAATGTATAGTTTTACGACGAGGTTTTTGGTCTTGCTCTTCCTGTACTCTAAATATATGCATTAGCATAGAGGAAACAATATATACCATGAACATGTCATTGATAGTATACTGCATTATCCCTCTATAGTCACCCTCTAATCACAACTCAACATATTGGTAAATGTATAAAGAGCTAAAAACTATAGCCATACTAAAGGTAATCATTTTCAAACTGATTTGACTGTTATTGCTTAAGTGTGTAACTGTAACAGAGTCTGATTACACTATTTCATGTGATCTGGTATTTTCCTCTATCACATGAATTAATTCACCCTTAAGATCAATACTAGGCCACCCAAAAAGTCAAATCCATAAGCAATAACTTCCGGATTTTATCCAAAAAAAAAAGAAAAGTGAAACGAGATGAAAGAATTAAAAGCAGAAATCTAGTAAATACCCATTCAAATGATTGTTAAATCCTAAAGTGTATGGCCTAAAAGGTTTTTTTTTTTGCTTCCTCTTCATATGCATTTGGTCTAGTGTAACCTTCATATTAATTTTTGGTACGAGAGAAAAACAAAATGTCTTGAAGAATTAATAATATGAATGAACCTAGGAACACATAACAAGGAAGTGAGTTGTATAACACCGTCCATAAGTAGAAGTATTAATGTGTATGAGAAAACAAGCTGTTTTTACTCTTCCTGAACTGATGGGCTTTACGTAATAGAGGATGAACTTTCTATAAATGTGAATTAAGAGAATTGTTTCTAAATGGTTCAGCGCTAGTTTCCCTTCTAATGTGAATACGATGTTTATATCTACTGATTATATGCATATGGAAAGTATAGAAAACCGTCCTTTTCTTTATTTATATGGTAATATTAAGAGGTCTCCCTCCGTTATACAATTTTTTTTTTTGGTAAAATATTTTCACATGGAAAATGTAAATGATTGAAACTGAAGAAATGGCAAAAATGATATTGAGAGTGGCATAGACGGAGTATGTAATAATTTTAAGGCCCTAGAGGTGTGGTATAATCGGGGCGCCCAAAAAGTTAACTTACATACATTTCCTGTCATCAGGATCCGTTTTTTCTTGCTTTTGGCCTCAAATAAATGTGTTTAGGGGTAATAAACAATCTACATTTTCTTTTAATACTTTTAGTTGGAAAATGAGAGCAACAACAGCCAGAGAACAGGAACCGAATAACAAAAAAAAAATACATAAATGCAATCTGGGTGGATCGGTCGAACGTTAAATTTATGGCATCACGCATAGGATGAGGTCTAGTTTAGTGTGTCGTTTATTTTCTCTTATAGTTCTGTATCCTTGTACTCAATTGGTATCATCCCGTATATGAGAATAATATGTAACCAAGTGGCTTGACGTTACTTTACCATTGCTACTTAGTAGGCAGATTGGTGGTGTAAAATATACGAAGGCGAAATACCATAGCAGAGAGAGAGAGGCCAACCATTCTTCATTGATTTCAATATACTAAGTTAACGGTGGATTCATATTTATACACACATCAGGGAAGCAAAATTAAAGTATTCACGCTGGGGAATATTTCCACTATACAATAAAATGAACGGTTTTTCACCATTTCTGGTGTTGTTAAATCCGTCAAAGTGCGGGTTGTGGATATCCAAAAAAAGAAAGGAAATTCATTCATAGAAGGATTTTGAATCTGTTTTTAGATTCAAATTCCACCTACTAACTACACTATGCTACTTCTACTTAACCGTCTTTTATCATTTAGATTTTTTGGCGTAGATGTGTTGGCGCGTTTGAATATTTTCATAAAGAACAGAATGTTTGGTTAGGAATGAAAACAACATACAAGAAATCCATTAATAAGAGAGTTGAATTATGGAATGGTTAAGTGGTTAAAGGATAATATAACTTTATATTTGTTACTCTTATGTTTCCTCACAACTTCTTGTCGTATTTACTATGAAAATGAATAATATAATTCATTCTTTCTAAGTGTACCATATGGATTGATGTGGTATTTACCAAGAATTTTGTTATCAAGTTCTTAACAAAATTTTCACTCAAAAGAAAAAAAGTATTATGAAATTGATTCAATCTGTTGGAAATGAATTTTCGGACGGAATCAATGCACACGCGATTTGATATTATAGTAGTTTACAATTTCTTTTTCAATGGTGTGGGTATAAGCAATCAAGTATTCATTCATGTTTCAGATTAGTTATGTATTTAACCGGTTTGTTTGTACAATAATAAGGATCTTATCCAATCAACCAGTACTCCCACCCCTTATTCAGTATATCCTTATAGAGCCAGACATCAAATAGTATGAGTTCAGATGGTAAATTATGTTTACAAGAATTTTCTAATAAATAAATGCACAAACACAGCAGAGTAAAGCAAGAATCGAATCAAATACAGGAAAATCGATTCAATGATTTTCAATATGGAATTAATTTAATGGATAGAACGGAATCAAGAGTTTAAGTGTAGGTGGACCATTGATTGTATCATGAAATTATGATTGGGAATGAGTTTGAAATGAATATATTTTGTCAGATTAGAGTTGAGAATTCTACCGAAAATAGTAGCCATCCCCCTATCACACATTAAATTGATAACATTTAAAGACTTTGACTTCTAACAACTACCAAATGTTATTTATAAATTTTCAATGTGTATAGGCTGAAGGGCTCAAAACATAAAAGCTACCAAAAGTTATATGGAAATCATAAAACTTACGATAATACTCCCCGAAACATTTAAAACAAGAAACAAATGAAAGGTTTATAGCATATTCAGAGCAATAATTTTTGGGGCAAATGGGCTTCGTATATAAAAATTAAAACATACCTCGATGGTTTCAAATAAACAAACAATTCCAGGATGCGATAGTTTTGACATTACCATTGCTTCGCGTCGTAAATTCTTTTTAACATAAGGATCTGTGATATCGGCCATATTGATAATTTTGATTGCCACCTAAAAAAAAGAGAATAAAACGATTCATTAATAACTTGATTAACTAGTCAAAATCAATGATTTTAATACGCAGCAGAGACATTTGACAAACTTTTTCTTTATTACTAAGTCAATTAAAACGTTTCCAATAGACGTACGATTAAGTAAGTATTTCCTTAAGAATTTTCTGTTAAAACAACAGAATGACGGCAAAATGTTTAATCACGTTAACAATCTTATATTTACATATTTGATGGAAAAAGGAAAAACGTTACAGTTTTTTTTTTATTTTAATTTCTTGGTGAACCCAAAAACCAAAAGAAAAAAGAAAGGAATAAATCAATTCCCTTAAACATTTTTTTTCCATTTTTATGTGATAAAAAGAACCTGCACACCAAATCATAATTAAATACTTGAAGAAATGCCAGACGGATGTCAATAGTAAGCTCTGCATATACACCATCCTCGAAGAGTTACCAATGATAATGAACAAATAAGACCAAGGAAGAAAAAAAAATGAAATTAAAGACCCACCGGTTTAAGAATTTCCCCAACAAACAATAATAAAAATGCTAATTATTCTTTTTCTTTCCTTTTCGAAGAAACTTTCCTTTATAATTTTTTTTTTCACGGTCTTCTGTTTATGTTGTGACATTTCCTTTAATTTTTAAGTCCCAATTGTTGTTGTATTCAACGAATGGACCAAAAAGGAATGAATATAGAAAAAAAGAAATTTTCCAAATGGTTGAATATTTGGCATATCCACCATTAAGAAAAATAAAGGGGTTGAAATCACCAATAGAAAAATATAAAAAAATAAAATGGGAAAATAAAAATTTATAATTCATTAAGAGATTTACTTTGGTTTGTGCGTTTTTATTATGTAACATAAGAGATTTGTTGTCACAGTGATGCTATGAATTGATACAATGTACCAATGATGCTATAACAATAAGATGAAAAGGATTTTCAATGGGCCAGGATTATATTGGCAACTGTGAACTGTGTAACTCATTCGAATCGCAATTTATAAATGAATGAAAAAACCTAAAATGGATAGCACATAAAACCCAAAGAACGAGGAAAAAAAATAAAATAAAAGAAGTGAATATAATTTGGTTTTACCACCATAAATTTTCTTCTCATCGTATTAAATTGACAAAATAGTGGTTAAGTGGAGAATGCATAGAAGAAAAACCGAATAAATGGCGTACAGTCATTTTCCAATCTATGGACAAAAATAAGAGAAGAAAATCTTTATAGAAAAGGTTAAAACCCGGGTTGAATGAGGATATCCATTCTTCAAGTTGATAGATACTAGACGATTGTTGAACATTCATTTCGTGCAGTTTTATACCCCCATACCATTAATATTCTTAACACATTTTGTGTATACACTCTTGAAAACGACTAGTACCGATGGACCATCCCATGGACTAAATGGACAATATCAAAACAATAGAATACTGTTAGCATATACGCGAAAATAATGATAAAAATAAAAATTGTTATCAACCTATAAACATTTTTATATTCACTGGTAAAATGGTATTGTGATGAAAATAATGTAAAGACAGCAAAAACCATCACCATTGAAGTGTATACACATGGATGAATTCAATAGACGAAAGTAAACTAAATGGAAAAGAACAACAAGAAAAAATATCAAGGAAAACCGTTAGAATAACTCTCTGTTCAACAAGAACAAAAAAAAGAAAGAAATGAAATTGAAGGTAAATGTCCTTTTTAACATGGAAATATAAATCGAATTAAATTAAACTTTTTATGTTGCACTGGAGAGGTTTAAAAAATTATGCGCATTATTTTATGTTGACTCTCCCAACTGCTATGTACTTCTTATACCATTTGAGTATTTTTTAACTCTGATATTTATTGCAAATGTACTTTCATCGCCTAACATTATTTAGTGGGGGTGAACACACTTTGCTGTACACTTTTTCGTTTTCCATTTTTATTTAAAAAGAGGCATAGAAACAACACACTCATTGAACCGTTTTCATTTTTTATCATTTCATTTATGTTGGATTTTAAACATCAACCAGATAGTGTGAGGTGATGACAGACCAGATGATCAACATTGAAGGTGGTAAATACTCTCGTTACCTATCAAACATTATTCTGCTATTGTTTCATCAACATCAACGATTGGATACTCGTGTCGTTTTGTTATATGAAGAGATCACTTATTGTATTATTTGATGTAAATATTGAAGCCGCAAAAAATAAAATAAAAAATGTGGCGGATATGAAGAACATGATGACATCAAATCTACCATCATATATGTAAACATCTTAAAAAACACGGTTACCATATAACAATCCATTGTAATATTTACATTTATTATAATGCTCAACGGTATGTCTCATCTATATTCCCAATATAAAAATTTGCTCTTCAGTATACGATGAATGGTCGGTCGATGGTGTTTCCTTCTATTGTATTTTCTAACTTTATTCTGTTTTTACTTTTTACAGTTACCAGAAATTTTGTGAATATGTGAAACGAATATATGCCATTTTTTACGAGTTCGTTTGCATTTTAAACAGCAACAGCAACAACAACAACAAAAGAGAAAAGAAACGATGCTATAATCCATTGGGGAGAGATATTCGATAGCATTTGTTATATGGTTTTGTAACCATTAAAAATTATATTGTTTTCAAGTTTTGTGTCATCCCCATAAATAGAAATGTCATGGAAGTGAATCGCCATAAAACAGTGGAGTAACATATAACACAACATATCATAAGAATTATGTAAAATATACCGCAAGTGTAACACCTGGAGTATGGACTTAAGGAAATGGGTCTGTTTTTATATTTGAATACCAACGTCTCCCACTTTAACAGTTTCAATACATTCAACTCTCTGAATGATAAAGATGAGAGATGATAGAATGTAATTTTTGATGAAAACAGGTAATGTGTCTCCTTCATTTTTATATCTTAAATTCAATAATAAAATTCTCTGTATGTTGTTTGGTTGTTTTTCCTTTTCTTTTTTTTTTTTTAGTTGACTTGCAAAACGAGCTGATATTCTTCAGGGTTCATCGCACATCAAAATGGAAATGGTAAGAAAATTACAGACGGTAATGGATCATGAAAACACATGACAAAAAGGCAACAACAACAATAAGGAAACAAAAATTGAATACCAACAGCCATTCTCTCACCATCTAAATAAGACTTGATGATAGGCTTTCAAAAAGAAAATGGGGGTTAGATGACTGGATTATAGTATTTGATTGAAAATTGACTGAATTGTGTTTTTATTTTCTTCATTTCCAAATGGCTTTAACACCATAAGACAATGGCTAATGGATGTCAGCCTATTTTTTTCACATTCTCACATCGTTTTTTTGTTATTTTTACATGATTTCCTTCTGATTAAGTGTGCGTATGTGCCAATGCAATGTACAATAAATTGATAATAATATCATTTCATATAATGTCACATAGAGACTATTATTCTTTCGTAATGTTATTCATCGGAATCTTATGGGATACCAATCGAAGACAATCTCATTGAAATGAAAAATATTTTCGATATTCAAATGTTTTTTCTTTTTGTTTTATTTAGAGGAAGAGAAATGTATTTCATTATTTCTTCAATGGGTTCAAAGGGATTATTGTGTGGGATAAAAATTTCCATTTATTATGTCATGTTTCCTCATCATTTATTCGGAATTAAATTCTTCAAAATTGGTGTATTTAAATTTTAATTTGCTTTAAGGTTTTGGGGATAAAAGAAGTAACTTCAAACGATGTGTGACTAAAACGTTCTTTTTGGACAAATAATTGTATACGGACTAACTGGAATTCATAGAATATTGAAATACTAAATGATTCGATTTAATTCTAGTTGAATACAATAACAGAACCAAAATCGAAATAATGACATTATTCTTAATATTATAAATATGAAACTTCTTTTAGAATAATCAGAAATAAACAATACAGAGAAATAACAATTGTTTTGGGTGGGTGGCGCTTCCCACCAGCTCTACTAATGTTGATTCCTTTTACAATTCAATAATAATCTATGGTCTACTTAAGGACATCTTTAGGCCAATTCAATGCCATATCGTTTCCGTAAAATATTATCAACATTCTTATACGATGAGCCCACACACACATTCAGCTAGTGGGTATTTTCATCCACAGTTATTATTCGCAATATTATGGGGAAGCACACAAAAACAATCTAATTGAATTGATGATTGTATTATCTTTCCAACATAATGCATTATTGTCATCTAAGAGTTTCACTATTCTCTTCGATACTTTAGAAGGTTTTCATTTCAATCTTTCTAAACATGCCATCGACATACAACTATATTTGTATCCGTTTTATTTCTTTTTATTTTGTCTCTTTTTAACAATACCATGTATTGTGTATGTGAGGATATTATAATAGTTGTGTGTATCAATACATTGAATATTTCCGGATCTAGTGGCTTATAGATGAATGAATATGAAAAGGATGTGATAAAAATAAAAGACCTATTATTTGACTTCCATCTTATATTCTCATCCAATACAGAAGCTGTAGAAAATTTCTTCGGTTTGTTTCATTTTTTCCTTCAATGGATACAAGAAGTTTGGGATGCCTTATGTTTCTAATGGAATGAATTGTCTTCTGTATTTATCGAGAGTACATTCCTCTCATTCCAATCAATTCTCATTGAATTTCACTATGTGTATACGTTGGTTTTTTGTTTCTTCATCATTTGATGAACCAAAAAAAGAAAAATTTTCTTCATTTTCATAACAACGAAGATGAAGAAATCTAATGAAAGCAACAATAGATGAAGATATGCGTTCAACTCAGTTATTTTTTTTTCTTTGGTAGGCACCAATAAAGGAAGTGTGTAACGCATTTTCGTTCAAAATGTTTGAAGGAATAATTTTCGGTTATTTCATATCAAAAAGAAGTGCCTTAACAGAAATGAATTTTCTTTTTTTTTTTTTGTTTTCTTTCGTTTTGGTGAATAATGTTTTTTGAATGTCGCCCATTTCTTTAGCCAATTGAGCCATATTTTCAGGCTGAATGGGAATAAAGTTTCTCTGTTTTTTTTTATATCTACATTGAATAGCAGCAGCCCTAACCGGATGGTAAGCATATAATAGAATGGTTTGCCATCTATTCCCATTAAGTGCAGATTGAATACAATTTAATAATATTGAATGCCAAAGATATAAAAGAAAAGGTGTGTCTCTTTCATAGTCTTTTAGTTTAGTTTTTCTTTTTTTTTATTCTTTTGCTGTTTTATATTTTCTGTTTGCAATGAAAATGCCTTTAGAAAATCAACACATTTTCATCGTTGGGTGTTAAGGTATCTCTCTACTCTCATTTAACTGTATATTCGAAATGTTGAGTGGCACATCCCTTCTCGTCAATCTATTCGGGGCTGTTTTTGTTGGCCGCATAAGAAACAAAAAATTTTTCTTTTCGGGAAATTATATTGTTGTTGAATAAAATAGCGGATGCCTAAAGTGAAATAGGATGAAAATGTACAATAAAATTGACCTATTCATCCACCTAAATATAACACCAGAACAAACTTATATAATTTATTTCCCTTTACAGAAATTCAATTCAAGGGATATACACACTAAAGTTATCCTGAGAATGGCTTAAGTAATCGTTTTGATTTTTTTTTTTGCTTTTCGTTCTCGTTATTTGTTGTACTCATTCCATGGTGTAATATTATTCATGCTGGGTGGCTCCTGTTGATAAGCCAAACACCGATACTCAATAAATTTATTCAAAAAAAAAAAAAAAGAAACAAGAATAATATTTTTTACAGGTGGCAAACATTTCCTTAATTTAAATCATTATGTTGTGTTCTACAAATAGCCACGGGATTTTCAAATATCTTAGATTCGTCCTATGTGACCTTCGAGTGGATCTCATTGACGAAAAATGCCGTTTAAATGAACTCAATAAAGGTGACGAGTTTTTCCATCTTACTGTTATAATCAGTAACGCTTAGAAATTGTGATAAGTACAATATCATTTCAGCATGAACCTTAAACCGTAAGGTGTTATGTAATAGATATTATAATAAATGAAATCTAACTAACGGATAACGAAACCCTGTAGCCATATACATTAACTGAAGGTACTTAAGATCTGTTATAGCCAAAGTGAAATGAAGAATAAGAAAATTATCACACAATTTTTAATCATAGAGAAACTGTTTGAATATAACGAAATATAGAAGAAATGACAGCCACAAGAATACCGTATTCCTTTTACAAATTCATTTACTTTCCATCATTCTTGGGGATTTTTTTTTTTACTGAATTAAAACACAACCTAAAGACGTTATCCGTAGGGTATGAAGAAGTATGGTAACGTCCATTCTTTATCGTTCTGCTTTTCTATAGTTTACATAATTTATACTGATCTTTTTTAATTCAATTTCCCCATTGAACTCAATATTCTTATATTTTTTGCCGTACATTTGAATCTTTACTCAATTCTTAAAGGAATGAGAAAAGACATGAACGAAAAAGAAAAAATCCTTTTTCTTTTATCAGTCAAACGGTTTTGGTTTAAATAGAACACTGTTTTGTTCTTTTTTTTTGTATTTGATGAATATTAAACAATTGCGGTATATTTTTTTAATTCGTGGAAAAGGATACCGATTAAACGGACTTACAATTTTGGTATAGTATCTCAATTGTGTATGATAAAGAACAAGTAATTTGATGTAATTATATTCATGAAGCAAAAGGATAAACGAAGAAATACATTGAGGACATTCAATTTAGTTAACGGTTGTCCATAGAATGTCTCTTTAAGCTAAAAAGTTTGTTTTTTTGTATCGAGGGTTTCTCCATTTTAATTTTCATCTGAGCTCAACGCAAAACATTTATTGTAATACAAATAATTTGTAACATCGCAATAGAGGAATTAAAGAAGAAATTATCAAAAGAAAATTATTGAAAGAATTATATACGTTTTTACACTTTTACACAATGGAAGATAATGGGAGCTATGCGCTTGTACTTTATCGAATTAAGGGTGTACCAATTTAGGTGAAATTACTTTAAAATTATGGGAATACTTTTGTGTTCTTTCGGGTATCACGTACATTGAAATATTTAAACAAAAAAAAATTTTTTAAATTGGAAGAAAGTTCAATGAGAATAAGGATTTTCATTCAGCTTTTTACATTAATAATAGATGATAAGACGATGAGTTTAACGATATAAATATATATTTTAAAAAAGGCTGCACACAAATCTTTCGCTTATATAAGAAGACATACAACATGACTAAGAAAAGCACAAAAAAAAAAAATAGAAAATTATTCAAAGATTTTTAACTCATTAATAATAAAAGGAAACCATCAAGAAAGGTGCGAAAGAAGATTAAAGCCAAATAAATTTTTTAGGGATTTTTACACACATACAATACAGAGAAAAGGATAAAAACCTTGGGCGGCCACCATTGAAACCAAGATTAGTGTAACATTCAGGTAGAATGAGAATCTTTATTTTGTGGTTTTGTATTTGAATAATGAATTAATTTTTATTTTCTATGAAATGAAAACTGGGATTTTCACTCTTGTGTCCAAATATAATCAACCTAAATTATTGACTTTTACGAAATGAAATTCGTCCATCCATTTAAAGACCCCCCGATTCATTGTTGACTCTCACTCTCTCTCTTAGTAATCTCTGGGAACAAGAGAATTAACCTGGACTGACTATTAAAATCAGAATCCCATAGCTGTAATTCGTTTCCTTATATTTACACACACACAAAAAAGTATCCCTAAAGGAGGAACATACATTTCTATGTCATCCAAAGCGTATGGCATAACCAAACAACAATTGAATCTAAGATGAAAATTATATTGAAACGATTTATGAATGACCGACCACATTTTCCGGTGTTTTCTAAGAACCACACAATACACAATGGCTAAAATGAAGGGTCTTCCCTTTCTTTCTCAATACCATTGCGTATCATTATATCACAAAATTGTATACATTACAGAGTTAGTGTAGAAAATCTTATAAATTATTTTATATCCGATTTCCTGGTCATCATCTTCGTCAATTATACACAGCTTATGAACATTAAAGATAATCTTTTCCTTTGGTAATGTCCAATATTTTAAATTTATATTCATATTATGGTTGTTTGCCTTATGCCATTTTAATGTAACTGAATTGAATCAACATATTTTTCTGCCTTTAATACTTTGGCTATTATCAGGGTGTGTTTACAACCAAGGGTGAGAGAGTACAACGCCTAAATCACCGAAAAACTATTTAACTTATAAAATGTCTGAATATTATAGAACACCATAACTAATGATAACATTCCTCCTGTTACCATTTCTTTTTTTTTCAACTTTAATTCTGTACGGTTTGATGATTTCCATTTCCAATTCCCATTTGAGATTGATGGAAAATAGTTGGCCTCCAGGCGTTCAATTATAATCTCTTATTACTATTTCTCTCTCAACTTACTAACATTGGTGTGAGATACAGTTTCATACATTTCTGATTGTAATTCACAGATTGTAAGGGATATTTTAAATATCCTTCTTATTCATTTTCAAGTTTTAAATTTTCTCTGTCCAAAATTCCTTTCAATATGAAAAAAAAAACACAAATTTGATATGGGGTAAGGACATGAAGTTAGGAAATTTTTGATTTTAATTCCTATTCATTACATCATAAGTAAAATGATTTTACTATGATGGTATACACGTGACCACATTATAGTTATGTTACTTTGATGTAATTGAATTGGTTTTAAACTGTTCATCAAGCTGCCATTTCTCTATGTAGTTATCACCCATTGGGTTTCATTTCAGCTCATTCTATCACTTTATTTAATTCCCTAGGAATCAGAAGAGTTTTTTTTTTCTATATGTACGGGAAACTTTTTTGATTACTTTTATCTGAATTTATTTATCAGTAATTCACACTGATTTCATTCTGGTTGATATGTGAGAAGACCAATAATATAGAATGGTATTCTACAATGGCTAGTGATTGCTAGTTTAGATAAGACGATGAGTTTTCATTTTCAGAGAGCAAGACAAGATATAAAGAGAATAAAAACATGATTCAATATCATTTTAGGAGACATCGTGGTGTCATGATGTGATAAAGAAAGTCATATCTAATTGTATATTCGGTGACACAGAATCTCCGTTGTTGATGTTTTTTTATTTTTGTGTTAGAGTTGTGGGTGAAAAGAGAAAAGTTTGGGTATTTGGCACATAATTGAACAGTGTCAGATAACGGACGGTAAGTAACAGCTCAATCTCCGTTTATTTTTCGGTATATTCAAATTTCTCTATTGTCAACTAACGAATCCTCTTTTAAAACTGGGCACTTCTAACTCAATGTGAACTAAATATCTAATGAATGGTAACTAAATTTATACTGAAAGTGATATTCCTTGATTATACGGCGGAACTATTTTACAGAAGAATTACATTGAAAGATTGAAAATTTAGATAAACGGGGTTGGGATTTTAATAAGGTTCAACCGTTAACTTCTGGTCTGTATTTGGGGTTTTTTATTTAATGAATAATATTTTTGTTTTTGCTTGGAATTAAAAGCCAAAACTCTAAATTATCATCATCGTTTTAGTCAAAAGTTAGAAATTACAGTAAAGTATAAAAGGACAGACAACCCAAAACAATTTCTATCAGATATTGTCTTCTAGTTTCCATTGAAATTCACCGAGTAGAGATTAGAAATGAAAATTTTATGTTGGTTGACAAAAGCCATTGAACGATGCAAATTCAAATGTTACGAGATTTTTTTTTTCTTACTTAACGGATGCCATATTTGTGTGTGATTAAATTAACTATTCCATAATCTTGTTGTTAATTACATTGTCTACCGGTTTATTTATCACGTTATAATTTTCCATCTAACGAATATAAACGAAACGAGTGAGTTTTAACGGTATATTCTTAAAGATGATGTGATAAAGTAAAACTTGGTAAGATTTTAGTATATTGACTGTATACCTCGAGTATGTCGCTTATTAAGAACGATTCAAGTAATCCGGTTTAACACCACCGCAGATATTTTCACACAGAAGTAAAATATATGACCTTGGTGTTTAAGCACGAAGAAAATAAGAGAAAAAACTAGTAGTGAATTCCTCTTTAAACGAAAAGCAATTGACTCAGATACATTCTATTGATGCCATCCAAAACTATCGTATAACTGACTACCCTCTAAACTTCACTAAATTTCAATGTTTAAAATCAGTGATTTTCACTATTTTTTCACTTCCACCCGATTCAAATAAAATTCTAAAATCAGTTATAGAGGAAACTCATAAAGAAAAAGTTGTAAAACGCAACTAACTCACGTTCAGTACCATATGGTACACTGTAATGGTATTTTATTGATATACCATTTCCTATTCTATACTAAATCCAATTTCAGTATCAGAGAATTGATACTGTAAAACTATCTCTCTCATGAGTGGATAACGGTGAGAATGTAAAATCGAAATTTTATAGTTTAAAAACCTTCTCAATCGTTCGGGTTTTCTTCTATTCCTTTCACCCCCAAGGAAGAGCTTGAGGGTTAACAATAAAAAAAATAAACGGAAAAACTGTATAATAAGTCTTGAAATTTATTATTCAAATTTAAAAGTTTAATCTGAAATTAAAACTATCATTTTGCAGTTCTCGTCTCGTATTTTTTTATTCGTATTATATGAGATGCTGAATTAAAGTAAACGTGAATGTCATAAGAGACAGAGTGAGCATGAACTAAAATAGAAGAATATGCAATACTGAAAAGTCAAATGCGGAAATTGCATAAAAAATACTAACAGTTTCTTTCAATCCCACTACACTATCCAAGATGAAAATACAGAAAAAAATTATTTCAATTTACTTGTTTCTCTGTGTATTTGGCTGTACACTTCTTCATGAAACGATAGTCTCCAGTTATTTTGGCAATGTTTCTCGCGAATAAATTAAATGGAATTACCCCCGAATGGAAAACAGAATAGAAGCCATGAACGATATGATTTCCTTATTTAGTATTAATGAAAAGGTTTCAGTCATTCATGATAACAAAAATTTTAATTTTGTATTTCACATCCATTTTTTTTCTACCCCATTTTCTCCCGTCTAGCAATTTAACTAACATTGTTGTTTTGTTATGCTAAACAGAAATTGTGGTTCACTAAGGAGGGAAATCTGTACTGACTAACACTCAGTGGTAAATGGATACAGAATCGCTATTTTCTTTTTCCTCGTAATTCGTACATTGAAAGGATTTATTTTTCTCGTTTTCTTTTCTTTTTTTTTTTTGGAAAATTCAACGAGAGAATGGTGACTAAATAGCAAACACGAACGGATATAAAATCCTAGACCAAATATGGAATCAATGCAAATTTAGTGAATAACAATAATTTAGTGTGTATGTGTGTTTGGTAGTGGTGGATAATGTAGACTTTCCTCATGTATAAATGTCTTCCTAAAGTGAGTGTAAAATTAAGGGTATATTTGATAGCGAAAGGATTTTTAGTATTTGGGTTAAGCCTTCAGTCTCAGATACGTTACACAAGTATAACTTGAAAATCCATTACTATGGGTTGTATTGGTTTATTTGGTGAAAACAGAGTGAAAAATAAAATACTTAATTCTCGTTAAAAACATTTTAACATGTTTCAAACATAATCCCTTCGTTTCATTCACCTCACTTTTGTTGTTTCGTTTTTTTTTTATTCGAATATTTAGGAATCATTGGATATGAATTGGAAATCGGGTAGTATGATGATGATGGTTCTACTCTCATTTTTGGAAATAATCTCCAATGAAATTCAAATAAACTGTACATCAATCATAGGACTCTAAATATCTCTATGTCTCTCTATGTATTTGAATTTCCAGGAAAATCAATTCAAATTGGAAAAAAAAGGATAACTTAGTTCTTCATAAAATTGGAAAAAAGTTGATAGAAAATTAACATCAAAAGTCAATAGTGAAATGGTTGAAATATGTATACGGTTAACGACATTTTCTAGTTACATGTTTATTGGATGTTGAAACATATAACTTTCTATTTTCTATTTTTGTACAGTTACATCAGATACTTTGATGAACAACCAGCGGCTTTCTTTTAACACTAAATATAAAACTTTTCAATTTACGTGGTTTCAATAATATCAATTATGTACATTTCTAATTATGTGTATATGTTCCTCTATCATATTGTTTAGCGTATTTGATCGAATAAGTTCTAATGAAAACTACAATAAAACGAGGAAGTTACCCCAAAAAATTTGGTGTTTCTATTTTACCAATTCTATGAATTGGGATCAGAGCCATATTCATTATATGGCGTAATATGCAAATTTTCAAAAACAGATAGAACGTTAAGATTTAATGTGCCTATTGGAGACAAGTACAAAAAGTTTCACAATTTCCATTTCAGTTTTTTGCTCCCGTTTCTTTTTGCCGTTGTCAAAATAGACAAATATACAATTTCTATTCAATTTTCCCTTTTTCCCCAAAAGAAAGGGACAGTTCCAAAATTCAAACAAAAATAAGGCAACACAAACAATAAATAGAAATTTCTAATCGAAATTGTTTTGTTAAATATCTGACACTCATGTTTTTCTTATTCCGTATGCGACTTAATCATCGAACATATCCACATTACAAAGTATTACACGCGTTTTCCTTCTAAAATCGCAATAATTTCTTATTGTATATGTCTAGTTGTTTTTGCGTTCCGTTTTTATTGGTAGACTATTGGTATCCATTAGACAAGTATTAAAAGGAAAATCAGTTTAATTTAAACCAATTCATTTTCGCTTGTAATAAAAACTGTTACATTGGGTAAGTAAAAAACACATTTAGAAACATTTACTTTTGCCATATCATTGGAATTCAATGGGAAAAAAAAAGAAAAATTCGACCGTAAAAGAAAAACTTTTCCCTTCAATACTAAAGGCAGTATAGAAACTTTTACTTTTTTTTTATTCTTGTGTGTCACACATTAGACAGTTTAGTGTGTTTCTTGTGTTTTATTTTATTTCATCCTTGACTATTGTGGAAAAAAAAAATCCATTTTCCTTTTACTGTTCAAGAATATGTTCTTTAGTTTTGGGCCATTTACCAAGGCACGTTACTGTGTTACATGACTTTGTTGTTTTTCTTGTGACTATTTGATATAATTTACCGTCTTAGGACAACTCCTCAACATATACAAAGTGGAAACAATATCAGTCAATTTCCTATTCGCTATCGACTATTAAATTGTTCAGGAAAATGTAAATTAAATGAGCATAGCTAATGATTATTCAATTACATTCTCCAGCGGTTTATGTAACTGATAGACTATATATGAAAATTAACAGTTTTTATAGTCCCTTGAAGCCATCAAAATCTTCTGTTTTTCTTAAGGGTTTCCTTCAATCGGGGGACCAAGGAAAGAAAAATATCCTGAAGAGTGTGAGACTATTACTTCAACATATAAATGGAAAATCAATTGAATAAGTACCAGATGAAAATATCATTAAGGTCCCTCTACTTTCTTACAAGTATTTTATAGGGAGAAAAATTCAAATTTATGCTTATGCCTTAAGTCCATACATGTCAGAAACACAGCCCATGCAGAAAAATAAAAACGAAGAAGAAGTTTTAGCTTTAAGACTACCGTACACATAACTTCTTTATTCAGACAATTGGGCTCCATTTTACAGGCCTCATAGACGGTAATCATCAGGAGGGTATCATCTACTCTTAAACACAAATACGTGAGCCGAACACCAGAATGAATAGAAAAAAAAAGTTTATTATTTTCTTTTGCTTTTCTAATTTCATATTAATAAAAAAAAAAATTCTATATAAACTGTTTAAATTTCCATCAAGTTCATTTTCATTTCCAAGTATATTGTATAAGGAAAGATTCGTCTAACAGAATAAGACGTTTTTCATCAAATGGTGTTTAATAGAAAATACGTTTTTCGTTCTCCCAAAAAATTCTTATTTTTCCCTTTAAGATTAAATGTGATTCTATGGTGAGTATTTATGCACCCTTATGACTGAACACAATTCAAAAAGATCTCACGCGTTTAGTATCATTTTATGTGAGCTATAAAATTTTCTTCTCTAAATTGTCACAGAAATAGAGACAAACCAAAAGAGAGTGAGATGGATTGAAAGATGATGATAATATGATATACTCTGTATCTCGTAGTTTTTGTGTGATACTATGCTTATGGACCCACAACAACGACCAAAATTTAAATGGAATAAAATTTAAATTTTCTTATTCACATAATATGAATAGCTAGAAGGGACCCCCATACACAGAAGCCAAACCAAGTGAATTAAAGAAGAGGCCAATGGCCGTTCATATTCAATGAAAATTTATTCTATAATTTTAAACATGTTCCAAATAGCCAGTCAAAGTCAATATTAATAATCTTTTCTATGTATTTTTATTAAGGGATACGAGATGTACAAGTGTGGAAAATGACACCAGAATATATTAAATGAAAGTAAATGGATTCCATCGTCATATGATGGATTCTTAGAATAACACAAACTTACGCAAAGAGTAATCGATGAAATGTTTCCAGTTTCCAGAAAGAAAAAGAGAAATAAAATACAAGAAAAAGTTTTTTATTTTAATAAATTTTAATAGACATTTAAAGGCTAGGCCCCATCATAGCAAATTCTAGGGTGGAAATATTTAAATCCCTGAGAAAAATTTATCTTCTATACATATCTGATTCCATACTTTTTGGTGCCACAAAACGGATAAACCTACAAACATCCAAAAAAAAAAAATGAAAACGAATCCAAAGAAAACTGTACTGAGCGAAATAAAATGTAATGAATAATAAATTCTAAAATGGTAATACCAGTAGCATATAAAAAAAAGTTATTCAATAAAATTTCAAGGCGAGAAAATTCAAAATAATACCATTCACGTGATATGTACCGTTTCACAACAACAACAACAAAAAGAATAAAGCCTTCAATTCATCAAATTTAAGAAAAAAAAAGAAAATTTTCTTTAACGCATTTTTTATATTCATCTGCCTTAGGAATTTGAACAGATTGGACACATGGAAACTATAGAGAAAATTGTAGAAAAAGTCAAAGAATGTCAATGAAAATCATCGTAAGGAAACAGTAAATCTACCTTTTGAAAACAAATTTTCTTATTTTATATTCTTTTTCCTTTAAATTATTATAATATGATCCATAGACTGAATACTGAAACATGTAAAAAGACACAGAATTTTCCCTTCTTTTCACTAACAAAAAAAAAAAAAATAAGAAATGAAACAGAAATAAGAAAATAATGATGAGATTCATACAGAATATAATTTTCCATCATCATGTTATCTCTTCAAAGTGAATTTAATACACAGTAAAATGCAAAAAAAAAAAGAAGAAGAGATGAAAATTTACAATAAAATAACTTTTTCGTGATGGTTTTTCTTATCAGCGACATCGAATAATAAGTATAAGATGAAGAAAAAAAAGTTTATTTATCTACATTTCATAGATTATCGTCGGTAGGGTAATGCTATTGAAGCGAAAATACACTTCACTTTCTTCTACCATTCAACCTTCCACGTAATTCTTTTTTTTTTTTGTAACTTGTCGTTCATTTTCCCGTTGAATGATTATAGTAAATTGCCAGAGACAGGTGAAACGATAGAGTATTAATACATCCACCCCCACTTCGTATAAAAATCCGTTGGGTCGTTTTACTTTAAAAGAAGATAGTCGTCATACATATAAAATAGTACTGAAGTGATGCGCTTCTTAGCAGTGAACACATGCACTGTATGTAATAGTTAAGAATTTCTATCCAATATTATTGAATTATATGTTCACTATGTGTTAGATGACAGGAAAGTATATTCACAGTACCCCCATCGATTGTTCCATACAAGAGCAGTTTTCATCGTTTTCAGATGAATAGAGTGGATCGGTTATTACTAATATCTGATGTTTTGCATTAAAAGTCACCGTTCCTTACGATAAAAGAGAAGAATAGCAGACATGGTACAAAAATAAAATCTGATTCCTCAATAAAAAAAAAGGATACACACATCCAAGAGTAAATCTCTTCTATTGGCTTCAAGCAAAAGGAGATTTCATTTCATACCATTCAACAAGACAACGACAGGATAAAAATGAATTATATAAAATTCATTGGAAATCTTGTTTCACTAATGGTTTTCACATCAATCGTTACTATTTGATGTGCGAATTATTTCTCAATAGATACACTCTTCTACCGTAATTTTATACTGATCAATGTCACCACTGATATTTTGCTATCATTTCTAAATAAAACGACATTAAAAAATATGAAGAGAAAGTAAAAATGAAACTTATCAAATATCGTAAGTGTGGAAAATTTTATTAGCTCTGATAAAATAAGAAGCAGTCAAAAGAGTCTATACATGACAACGTAAGAAACAACACTGAGAGAAAAAAAAATTAATAATCGATGAAAGACGATTGGATAAAAAACTATAAAGTTATTCACTTTTTTTTCCGGATATATTCATCACAATATTGAAATTCTATTCACATCCACTGATGTCTAAAGTGATAGAAGAATAAGATTATGATGATTTTAAGGAGGCCCAGTCATCGGGTTACCATCACATTATGGTTTGGAAAATCTGGTGGGATGAATATAAACAAGAACAACGAAGTTTCTTCATTTTTTTTTTTGTGAAAGATTGAAAATAACGATTCCCACCATCAATGTACAAAAGGATAAGCTATCAAGAAAATCTTTATCCTTTATTCACTCGGGTTTCTCTCTTTTTTTTTTGGTCCATATAAAATAACTAAATCAAATACTGGACCTCTATAAAAAATACATTGAATATCCGTTATATATTGCACTCGGTGACCCGTTCATTTTTTCACAACCAACAAAATACAAGACGAATAAAGAGAAAATGTGTCTCTCACACCAATTGAAGGGAAAACAACGAAACAAAAAAAAAACATTTTTTGGTCAGAATTAGTTTCTATATGAATCCTTAGAAAACTCGTGTGTTGGTCCTATACACATTTACTTTATTGGAAGATAAATACATTTTTAGGAGCACAAGTTGAGTAAAAAAAAAGTCCTTGTATAGCACATGGTGACTACACGTCTGAAAACTGGAAACAGTAACAGAAAAAAAAAAACCGAAATGAAAAGTCTGTGGGGTTTTCACATCCAAAAGAATGATCCGGTTGAAACATATGATGAGATCTATGAGGATATAGCACTTCAGATATGAGACCAATCTTTTACTCTACTCGTATGGTTTTTATTCATTTTTTTTTCCCAAATAAAAAAATACCCAATGTATTCTATCACAGTCCATGGTAATCTTTCAAATAAAAAAAAGAAAGAAGAAATCCATCCAGTACACATACACTGAATTCTAAGGGAGGAGGACTGTGAATCGAAACTCAACCAGTAGAAGATGGGACAATTTTATTTTTATATTTTATCAAATAACGAGCAATTTTATTTGCATCTCTTCGCATCCCTAAACTGATGAGACGATGGTCTCTCTACGATCAGAGGGCATTTATATACACACAACCAAGTGAAGAACATAACAGGAAAATATCATCATACATTGGGGGATTTTCATAGAAAAGGTTCTTATCCGAAATAAAAAAAAAAAACCATCGTATTACATTTAATCATTTCACTGCTTTTCCATTTACTGATTTCCCTCTACTATTTGGTTACCTATTTGTTTCTACATAAAAAAATTTCTATTTTGTTCCTTTTTCATTTGGAAAATTTTCATTTTGTGATTGTTTCTCTGTGTATTTGTTTTTTTTTTATTTGATACACAGTGTTTGTTGAGAAATTTAATATATCTATATAATTTTACTTTTTGTTTCTTTCCAATTTTTAGATAAATATGTGAAAAAACCGGCGACCAATTTTAATGAATAGAAACATAAATTCCAAATGTGAACGCGGACAGCAAGTGCACTAAAACAATGAAAGGTTGTTTTTATTATTTGGGACCAATATGATGGTATACCACCGCCACAACCCAGATAGAGGAAAGGAACAAAAAAATAATAAAAACGATGACAAGATTTTTCATATGAAAAGTTTAGGGGATGAAAAAAAAAATTGGAAAATATTTTCCTGGTCATTTCTAGAATTCGAATATGTATAGCTCTACATATATTATGAGGAATACGATGGATAAGAATTTCAATTCCGTTTATATGTTGGTCACCAGTAAACATGGAATCAACGAAAAAAAAAATAAAACTAGATGACATAACTAACAAAAAATTCTTGTTATTCCAGATGAAACTGAATACTACATCATCATCCATTTTAATTGTCCAGCAATCCAAAAAGAAATAATTTCTCGTCGAAAGCTGATCAGTTTAGATGATAGCAATGCGAGATGGACAGTTAAAATAAAAAGGAAATTCTAGTTTCTTTTTTTTTTTATTTCATTGCTTTCATTTACTGACATGAAATGTGAATATTTGGACAACGGGAAAAATAATTCAATTAGAGGTTCTCTCTCAAAAAAAGAAAACTGTTTATATTCGGTCTGTCAACTGTGAACAATCTTTGTATATATCCAGTACTAGAGACATCATGTACACCATATTCCAAATACGAACGTGAAATAATGTCAAACAATCAACCAAAATAGATAAAAACACAAGATGACTTCAACATAGAAATGAAATTGTAACTATTTGGACTAACAATGGTATGGAATTGTATTCCATCACTATTCATTTTGACTGAAATATTTAAATAATCCTTTTATGAAGCGCCAGTGAATCAACTAGCATTGAAAAGTCTAAAGTAATGAGACAGAGATCTCAGTACACAAAATGCAGAGGTCATTAAATGTAAAAGAGTATTTTGCTATCAACACTCATATGTGTGAAGTAGAGCACACAAAATGAATAAAATAAGTGATATGAGAGACGATCATTATAATATTCTATTGTATGTAGAGGATCCTAAGTAAATAATTATTTAAGTGATTGATAGTGAGACACATACCTTGACATTGAGTACGGTATGAAATGCTTCTTCGACCCGTGCAAAGTGTCCTTTACCCAAAACACGGCCAGTCATCAAATAATTACCAACTCGTAAAACCTTTTTGTCGCCTCCTGTAATGGATTGATAAAAAAGACAATACGATTCCATTAGTTAAATAAGAATAAGAAAAAGAAATCTTCATTACTTTAAAATAGATCGACAATTTAAGGAAACAACAACAAAACAAATATGACTAAAGGAATTCAATAATCAATAATTGTTATCACAATTCATTGTCTCAGATAATGCAAATTTTCTCGTAACAACAACAATGGTACAAAAGATTTAAATTAAAAAAGAAAATTTAAATGATTAGAGATTCAATGTTTACTTAAAGCACACCAAGTAAGAAGCAACTGAACCAAAAATGGAAATTTTATTTCTTGTTTTAATTCAGTTCAAGTTAAATTTGCATGTTTTCCCTTAAATTTTTTCTCATTTTGTTTGAAATAACACAAAATTCTTGTTCTTTATTCGTGTTGTTTAGGCATTAGGTATTAAGATTTTTTTTTTCCCAGTTTAATTTTCAATGAACAAAATATAAAAGCGTCTGAGTAAGTGAAGCTTCTAGCACGAAGACAAGGATAGAAAATGATTTCCATTATGTTTATCCATGGTAAACATGCAAATATAATGTATAATCATTTTCTTTTATATGTATACCAAAAAAATGACTTTAACTTATTGAAACGACGCCCCGGCTAGAAACGAATCGTAATTTGGTATTTTATGCAACAAGAGAACCGAAAAGCAAAAAAAACAAAAATTGAAAATTATAAAAATGAAATGTAAACTTTATATTCAAAAAGAAGAAAAAAAGAACTCAACAAATTCTTCTATTTTGGCATTTTCTACCATAATAAGAGGTAACAGACACGCAAATCTCACCTGTATTTAAACTCATATCCGTTTTTCTTCCGTTTTATGGTTCACAGTATAAAAAAAAAATTGAAATGTGTGTGTGTGTGTGTTTTTATTCTGTCTGTATACCAGAGGTGGAGTGTTGATATGCAAAAATAATGTAAAATGAAATAAAACTAAATATTGTAAAATTGCTGTTAAGCTTTCAGTGTATTTTTGATATTAAAAAAAAAAAGAGATAGACAAAAACGAAATCCTCCAACTAAGACTTGATGTATCTTTTAAATTGGTATGATGCCCTTTGGAAGATTTACTTTTCACGTTTTTCTATACACATACAAGACACACCGCAAGCCAATTAATAAGTGGCAGATGACGTTTGTTATTTTTCTTGTATTCTTCACGTAACCAAAGTTCGTAATACCCCAAACACGAAAAGGAAAAATAAAATAAATTGTAATTCAATTGGATGGTCGATTGATTACAATGTGAATTTCGTGGTATATTCAATGTTGTAGATGATTTGATTATTACCAAAACAAAAACCGTCTACCAAACAGAAACAAATAATCAAATCGATTCAATTGATATTCTCACCTATGAAACGTGTATCAGGTGATATTTTCACCTCCCAAAAAAAAAAATTGAACACACTTAATGTCGCGTCGTTGTATTTTTAGGTAACACAAGAGTATTTGATTACAATCTTTTTATTTCGGATATTTTTATCAAAATGTTAATTAAAAAAAATATTAATTAAACAGAACACGATTATTATTGATATGATAAAATATCGAAAGACACCCAAAAAAAAAAACAACAGACCATAAAATAATGAAAATACTAAAAGAAAGCGATGTAAGATTGAATGCTTTTCTTACAAATGCATTCGAATAAAATCGATTATAGAAAAAGATAATTCTATTTTATATTAAAAATAGATTGGTGTGTGTGTGTGTTTTATTCTACCTCTATTTGGGAGTGATATATCAAAGACCAATGAATAAAATAGATGGACTTTTATAAAAGAGAAATTAATTGGGGAGGAGAGAGTATGTTTATGTAATGAAAAATAAAGAAGAGCAAAAAAGAAAATTAATTAAAACAAAGTCTCATCTAATGTGATCGATTATGGGCAATGTTTTATGTTGTACTGATAATTGGGTGTTATGATGTTTTGATAATTGCAACAAGTTAAATTTCACAATTAAATTTAAATGATTCGTTTGATTGTATCCTATTGATTGGTGCATTTGGTAATATTGAAATGAATTTTCTGTGTCTTGGTTTTATGTATTCCAGAATTTCAACGATTTATTATATTCTTGTTCAGTTGAAACACGTTCCAGCAACAACAACAAAAAAAAAACAACAGAACACTTCGGTTACATTGAATGACCTTTGTTTTTCAATTGAACTTTCCAAAAGTACACACAAATAAACACAAAACGGAAAAAAACGGAAAATCTGGATGCAAACAACACGAGTCACACTTAAAAACAAATCGGTTTTATCTTTGAATATTGGCCGATACCGAATGGGTGGTTTTGACAACAGGAATTCAGAGGTTAACAAGTTCAAGGAAAAACGAATTCTTTCTTGAATGAATTTTTTTTTTTTTTTAATTCCTTTCAATGGTTCCGGAGTTTCTTTTTTAGTTTTTCTTCAGAGTTCTTTTTTGGTGTGGAGGACTTAACAATTAAAAAAAAAACCAAAACTTAAACTATTTAATTGTTCATAATTGACAGGGCGACTGTGGGTGGTTTAATCACAAGACACAAGAGTACAAATATAACACAAATTTTATATTTTTATGCATATGTTTTTGAGGGATAAGTTTTTAAAATATGCATTCCAAAAAGAAAAATTAAATATGTTTTTTTTTTGTTCGGAGTCAGTTAATTTGAATATAATTTGACATTGACTGATGATACAATGGTTGCCTTATTTTAGTAAAATCTAATTGCAAAATTATCTTGTTTAAATCCGCAGTTCTTTCATATGAAATCAAATTTAAAGACTTTCATATTGTAAAATTCATTTTAGGTACACAATTTATTCAATAGAAAATTCATTAATGTAAGAATTTCATTATGTTAATAATCGATTAATAATTCAAACAAGAAATTAAATTTCAAAGAACCAAATACTTGAGAGTTTCTTATCCCTTCAATGAAAATCGTCTATTGAAATAATAAATTACGTGGGGGTAAATAAAAACCAATTCAATAATAAATTAAATAGAACAATTATGTTACATAACAGTATGCCATTGACTATCTATTAATAATCCAAGTTGAAAATTATAGCGATACTTTTAAAAGTAAAACAATCGTTTTCTTAGCGGGTGGTAAAGGCACATGAACGTATTAAAATTGCCATTTTACCTGTTGTTGAATTCTGAATGATGAAAATTGCCATTTTACCGATGAAAATCAGTTAAATATTCTTAAAGAGTATCCCGTTTGTGCAGTATAAAACCATTTTTCTTTATTTTTTTACTTTAAAAAGTACTTGACAAAGACAATAAAACCCCATTGAAATACATAAAGTGTAACAATAAATAAGAAACGTAAAGGCAAAACGCAATCCTATACAATGTTCATTGTTCCTCGTGCTTAAACATAATGAATATTTTATATTTTAATTGTAATTTATGCATTAAATTAGGCAAAACCATACTACATAAGCTCTGTAGGACCAAAGAAAACGTATAAACATTAAATGTGACTTGTGATCAACTGTGTGTTTCTTTGAGATACTTGATAAATAAAATCCCTTATATGGGGGATGTTCCAACATCCGTGAAAGAATATAATTATTGTTTTGGATCTCATGCTGTGTGTTTCAATGGAATCTGTTGTCATCAGTGTTACACTGTTTTCTATTCAACCAAACACTTGGTGAAAATGCAAAAAAAAAAAATGAAGAAACTGGAAAAACTTAAAGAAGACAAAAATATTGCCCAGTTTTTCTTCAAAATTTTCTCAAAAAACAAAAACGTAATTCGCATAAGTAAACTCTTAAGACATAAAAAAAATGAATTGTTTCACTCTATTATTTTAAATATTTTCTTTTCGTACACTTGACTGTGTTTCTTCTATTGTTTTGCGTTAAAATGTATATTGTTACGTGAACTTCTAGAAGAAATTATTTATAAAATGAAAAAACAACTAAGCATTCGCATTGTACCGGATAATCTGTTGGTTGATACCAGAACAATTTTAAGTTTTTGTTTTCGTAGATGATTTTAGATGGAACAATAAGCGTTAATCCCTTAAAAAATATCAGCAAAGACAGTTAGAAATAAAAGAAATTCATGTATTTAGATAAAAAAATAAAGGAAACACTGAAGGAAAAATTCAGTTGTAGCAAAACTCATAAGGATAAAGTTAATTTTTATTAAAAACAAAAATAGAATATTTTGTATGTTGAAACTGGCGCTGAATATAAGGGAAGTTTCTAACGATTACAGGGCGATAGCAATGAGTGGTATTGTTTTGGTTATAATGGGCCTTATAATAATGGCAATTTTTTTTTTCGGGTTTAAAGGTTACCACCACAATTTTCTTATTCTATTCATAATTTTCTTTCTATCTTTTATTACTAGCATAGACTACACATACATTTTTGTCGTTATTAAGAATGATATTCATTGGTTTTCTAGAGCAACATACAATTATAATTTAACCGCAGTAAAGACACAACGAAAGAACAACAAAATTCATCATAAAAACCCTACCAAATTATGAAACCATACGGTGATTTTAAAGAATAACTTATTAAAATTAAAGTATTGTATCGTTCTATTCACCAACCGACCACTTTATCGCGTCTTACTCATAAAGAAACAACGTAAATTTAATCATTTTCTGTTTTTCTCCATTTATAAATTTTCCACTCAACTGAGATTTCAAATGGAAAAAGTTTTCTATGAATTTATAAAATTTTCTCTGTTTCTTCCGGTAAATATTGTTAGAAGCTTTTATCGGTTTTACAGTGAAAACAGTATAGGCTGAAGAAAGAAAATCGTGTTGATAATGAAGATGATGAGAATCGTGTACTCGTGGCAACCAATTTTCTCTTAATAAAATATTTCAACACATCGTGACCAGTTAATAAGAAAATATGACGAATATGAATTAAGTGTTTCACTTTCATTCTCAATAATATAAAAATATAATAAAAACAAAACTTCCTCAATGTGGCTTTTTGCTGACTTTTCGGTTTATTCATTTTTACAACACCAACTTCAATCAATCTTCCAGTTATAGTCAATTTTATGAGCCCATACCTCAAACCATCCATGAATAATCCATGGAAATATATAAATTTCAATCGAAATTTTAGATTCTTTTGAGTCCAGAGTAACAAGAACCATCGAAAGCTACGGATAATTTGAGTTATTAAAAGTGGTAGTGAAAACCTCGAAG
Organism: Coboldia fuscipes; assembly: GCA_001014335.1. Classification (NCBI taxonomy): domain Eukaryota; kingdom Metazoa; phylum Arthropoda; class Insecta; order Diptera; family Scatopsidae; genus Coboldia; species Coboldia fuscipes. Next base: position 9,824 of record JXOR01000498.1, on the reverse strand, counting down.
CCAACCATCACTTCTTCTCTGTCACACACTCTTTCTCTCGCCATTGGTTTAGCATAAAAACCACTCACTTGGTGGTGTTTCGTTCCATCGAAAAAAAAAAAAAATAGAAAATCCTGATGGTAATCGTGATTTTCTGTGATACGATATTGCCTTGTATGAAAACGATAACATGATGAATCCTTAACAGGAAAAAAAAAATTTGTGGCTGCTTTAATAGCCTTATTAATGCCATACATGGTTTTTATTTCTTTTTTATGCTTTCACCATAATGCATAAATATAATTTTTATTCACCCAGCACCCAATGGTTTAACTTTTCGTTCTACATATTTTATATGTTATGCCTGTGTTTCGTCTCTCTATGGGCTTTTTCCATCCCATTTCAATATAAATAATTTTTATTTTTCTTCTTTTTTTCTCTTTTCCATATCCTCTGGTATATAGTTCGATGTCTAACCATTATATGAGGGTGAAAAAGACTATATTCATATTACCATGTTAGAGATATAAAAAGAAAAAAAATCTAGAATAACGTTATTTTAATTCCTAATACAAGCCCATTTCCATTAAAATATCTTCTTTATATGGATAAATGATTTGATATGAAAACGAGAAACATTTTTCCTAAAGTTTTCTGTCTTTTTTTTACTTCTTGTATGCTTTCCTTTTTGCGTTCTAATGTATTCTTAGGCCATATAGCAGCTAAAAATGAAAATTATATGGTCTATATGAAAGCTTCTCTCTTTTTTTTTTTCGTTCCAAAAATATAAAATCCTATCAGTGAATATTTATCTTTAATGGTATGCAAAAAATAAGAACGAAAAAACACCGCCCAAGACCAATGATAACAAAAATAAAATGAAACGAGTGGTTGTCTATTGTGGTTAACTGTTAGCGACATTGAATTGCCATCTAATGTGAATTGTAATAGAAAATACGTTGAAAATAAAAGTTTTTTTTTTCTTTCAATGGATGATGATGAAATTACTTTATCATAACGCATTGAATAATTTCCCAATAGAGTTATAAGAATTCATGAGCTTTTTTGTCTCACCCAAGCAAGTTACCATTGACAAACCATCAGGATAAGAATGAAAATTTTCATCGTAGTTCTTTTGGACATTAAAAAAGATACCAATATTGTTGGTTGAACCATCAACCGAATAATATAAACAGATAAATATCATCTCTGTTATATCGGAAACGCCAACACCATACAGGAACTAGCATAACAGAAAATCTAAAATACCAAAATGTTGCAAAAATAACCGCCATCGAATATTTGTTATGCCATAAAACCTCCGATTGCATTTTGGTCTGAACCCCAATATAACGACATTGCCAAATAGTTTCATATGTCCTTTGCTCTGTATTTTATCCATTCGATCCGGAAGAGTTTCATCATAAAAGTCACATAGTTTTAAATGGGGGACCACCAAAAACATACAGAAAAGATTCATCCAAAATTATTTATTATTTGCTATTAAAATATCTGTTTAGCTCGGCATGTGTTATTACGAATTTTATGTATTATACTTTTGGTTTACCTTCCGTTCAGAAAGAATCCTATACAAAAACTATAAATTTTGTTCTCAATGTAATCGGTATGAGACGAAAGAAAAAAAAAAAAAAAAAAAACAGAACAGAATTCATGATCTATTAATCTCATACGAAAATATGTCTTAGATGAAATACTTGACTGCAAATGGTTACAACGGTAACAAAAAAAACTACACATAAACAATACTACCATCATATCAATTTAATTCAATAGGAATATAAAAGTAAAAATCGTAAATAAAATAACCACTATGTGGTACATAATAATTTTATGTTTGCCATAATTTCATAGATTTTTATGATACTTTAGTATGGACAATATTACAATGGTTGAGCTGATTCCATTAGGGATGAAATAGATAATTTTGAAACATAACCAATTTCATGGGAATCACAGTGACATGTTTGAATACGAACAAAAATCTTATTACACAAAAACCATTAGACGTTATAAAAGAGGATTGAGTGACATTCTTCGACCAAATTATTTCTTTTTGCATGATACACACTCGTTGAATTTTTGAGGGATAAAATAAAAATTGTGTTACAGGTAAAGCAATTATTTGAACAATAGTTTCAGAACAATTTAATTCATTTTATGGCCTTTATGAACGGTAATTTAATGTCATTTCTATTCGTTGTCTCTTGTACTACGTAGAAAATTAATATAAATAAATTTTATTAAAAGAAAACGATTAATGTAAAGATTTTCATCGTTCAAGTTCAGTATAGGGGTCAATTCGCATACATTCCCGGTTTATTGTATTATGAATCTTAATGGCATCATAGTGGAGACATCCGTACTACTAGCAAAGAATAAAAGTGGCAACAAAAAAATAACAAAACTTTTCTCTTTTTCCGTTACGGTCACCTATAAATTTCTTCCTGTTTATCCTTAATAAGATTCATGTTTTGGGTTTCTTCAGTGGATACCATTTTAGGTGGGTCACCCAACACTCATCAACGGAGGCGCCCAAATTGAACACCACAAAAAGAATAACGAAATCATAGAATTCAATTCAATAGAGGCCTTCCGTTTTTTTGGCTATAAAAAAAAATGCTTTCACACAATCCATATTTTTCCTGGGCCATTTTTATTTGTATTCTATTTTTTTCTTTGGTTCCCAGTGCAAAGAAAGTGGGGGTGATATATACATTTCTCTTGTTATGCTTTTTCCTGTTTAATGGGTTCCGCGTGTACATAAAACGGAAATAAAAACCGAACCAAAAAGAAAAAAAAAAGTGAAAACTTGTAATAAAAATGATTATGTTCCGCGTATAACATTATAATAAGCATTAAAATAGTGATGAATTTTATGTCCTAAATTGATATTCGCAGTATGCAGACTCATACAAAATAATAATAGGCCTCATCATACATATTGAATACGTTTAGATTCAAAAGGAGACTCTTGAACAAAAAACCAAATGAGAACAACAACAAATGTATTGAAACCCGTGTGCTACACGTTTTGCCAATGGCCTTCTTCTTAATAATTTTTTTTTTCGTTTGATGCGTCCAAAACGATGGGATCCACATACAAAAAATCAACATACAACAACGTAAAATAGTGAAAAATACCAATGAAAATGGACACCAACCCAAAATATGTGGCACAGAGACGAAAACTGTGAAAGAGCATAAATATTATTTCCCATTTTAGATGATAAATACTGAACACCATGGCGAACAGCACATAAGGGTGCGTTTTTCATTTCAAGTTTTATGAGAATAATTTTTCCTATATTCAATGACCGCATATTAAAGCATTAAAAATTATGTATTACCGCATATTCATTACATTTGGACAGACAAAACAGACACATCTCTTACGATTCCCAACTAAGATTAATTCCATTGGATTTAACCGTTTTCCTCTTACACCGGCAATTCATGTCTCTTGTTTTTTGTGTTGGTTTGAATGTGCTTAAGGATATTTATTATCAACTGCCCCATATTAAACAACCAAAAAAAAACTAAATAAAAGAAACAGACCTGGTTGCCCATTTATATTCGGTGCTTTGTATGCTTAATAATATGCTTCTTTTTGTTGTTGTTAGTAATTTATGTGTCACCATTCGATTATTATGTAACACATTTGCTGTATACTTTTTTTCACTCTAATTCTATTCATTTATTTATGATGGGTCACATTGTTTGAGTGTCACACGATTCAATGTTCAGATTTGTGTCTCATCTCTTCATTGTTATTCGCATTTTATATCTATTTCACACAAAACAGAAGAGACAACCGCAATTTTTAGTGTCACACATATGAAAATTTCAGCTCTTCATGTTCATTTACTTTTATTTTTTTATGATTCATAATGAGGGAATACTTTACGGGGTGTTCAATAGAATACAGTGTACCAAATAATCGACGGCTAACATGCAAACGACTATAGATAATTATTATGATTGTCATTGTATTATTATGATTATGCGTAAAATAATGGTAATTTAAAGATTCTCATATATTTAACATGAATATGGATTTAGATTTATATATTTTGATTTCCTAATATTCAACCATCATGCAATAAATTTCGTTTATTTTTTTATTTTATTTTATGGATTTTATGTTCTATTATAGTCTGAAATTAGAAAAAAATGACTCATAAAATTCATAAAAAAATGTGGAACAGCAACACAATCATTTTGTCTATAACGAAAGAAGAAATTTGTGTCCACTTGCAATATTAAAATTAATGATAAAGAATAATTTTTTATGATTTAATGCAACATTTTATGCGGTAACATTGTCTACCCTCCGTTTAGTTGATTTTATGTTCGTCAAGATATTTGATTGTTGATTTAGTCACAAACTAAGTAAATGTGCATAGTATGAATTTTTACGGTTAATTTCATCATTACATTTTTACTGATTACGATCCATTTTCATCCTAAATGGTATAGAGATTTGTTGTCTATTAACGAGCTATACATTTATCCGGTAAACGGTTATTCATGTTTCACCTTAAAACATTCATTAAATTCGGACACATCAACAAGAACGCATAAAACCATAAAAACGAGAATATATAATATTGTCAATGCAACTAATCTGATCTAATACAATCGCCTATGCTCTAGAAACATTACTCGTAAAAATGTTAAAAATGTTTATGTTGTACTGAGTAACTTGTCAGCTAAAAGATGAATCAAAAATAGTAAAAAACGTCCCTTAAAACAACAAGAACCAACTCATCATTTGGCTGACAGATAACACACATTATCGTATTCAACCAAGTGAATGAACTTCAACAAATCATAATACAGAGTTTTCATGATTTCAACGATACGGTTCCTTTAATAAACTCACGAATTTTCGTTCTAAAACGTAATACTTAACGCCAAGGATCTTTTAATATCTTCTACGGTAAAAAAAAAACGTGTTATTAAAATGTTTTATTATCCCAAACCGCAATATCTTCTTGAGTATTAAAAACAAGGAAAAACCAAAAAAAAAAAAAAAATAAGAAAAATAAATAAATAAAATGTATCTACGGTTATGATTTTTGATTAGGACTTCTCTCTAATACTCTGTATTATCATAGAGTGGGTTGGTATATGTAAACAAACCGCCACAAGGCAAAAAACTCATAAAGAAAACGTTAAATTTTTCATCTTGAATCTTTAGTCTTTAATCGAGAGGTAACACTTTACGTGAACTTTTTTCTTACCCGTTTTGTATGTTAAAGGCTTGGCAATTGTACAGCACACGCAATTTAAATTGGCCAGTCATGCGGAAAAGTAGATCATTAAATTCTTAATTAAGAATGTATTTGAAAATCATTTAGGTGTGAATTTTTCCTGATTTAAGAAAATATTTTATACTTTTAACCGTTGGTATTATCACGAGGGGTTCAAATATTCTGTTGTTGTCATATACATTTTCATGAAGAAATTGATGTTTTCTTTTTTATTATTATTCCTCATCTTATCAGTCGATTACAACCACTTTTTTTTTATTTACCAAATAACAGCAGCTGATGTGAACCCCTTCAAGATATAGAAATAATCGGTTTGTCTACTGATTCCATTTTTTAAGTGTAAAGTAAATTGGTTTGCGTTTTATCGCATTTAATTTAATTACCTTTTTTTAATATATGCGATATCAGTTACAACTCATACTTCTATCGTTTCCATATAATAGAACGCTACTGTCTAGTGTATAACCACCCATATCCCATAGAGTTGTAATGTGTTAAAACATTAAATTGTCATTTGAGACCACCCCTTTATTTTTATTTTATCACAAAAATTGAAAAGTAAAAACGATTGAAAAACACCCGGATTTTCATTCAATTCAACCGTATTGCATTAAGGAAAAACTCACAAACAATTAAATTCAATTGACTAGAAATAATTCAATGAGTTTTACTTCTGTTATCAGTGGTTTTCTAAAGTTAAAAATAATTTCAAAATTTCTCTCGTTCAGAATCATTGAGATGGAAAAAGTAAATGTAAAATGAGTAATGGCCACCTGTATTATGTCACCAATTACTAGTCTAATTAACATTCATTTCCGAACTCATTTTCATTGACGTAATTACCATTGTTATTCTCTAAAAAATATTTTTTTTTTCTTCGTTTTGGGTTGTTAAGAAACAGTAAAACATAAATAATTTTCATATTCTAACAATAGAATGGCATCAAAATCCTCTATGGACGTTTTATATTTAATTTTTTATAATAAATTTCAACAAAATTACGAGCCCATTGGGACAATTATCCATCGTTGCCGCCAACTGTGATGCCTCCATTACCTTTAATACGGTTACTTCAACAGCGGAAGGTAGAAATAAAAATGAGACCGTACAGAAAAATTAAGATGATTCACTACATTCATTACAATAATTTTTGTCTTCTCTACCGTTGTATATTACTATTCCTTTAAGTATATAATATTCATCTATATCATTGGCATACTTTTATTATAATTTACTTTATCGACTAATGAAGAATTATTCGTTTATATTTTTTTTTTGGGTTACGGTCCTCTTTCAAGTAAAGGTATCCATTCAGGTAGAATTCATGTTAAATAGTTACTTACTAGGAAACTTTTGATATCAAAAAACCCCCTAGAAAATTTTTATTTATTTGCGAATGCATAAAAACTGAACCAAAAATAATCCCAAAACAACTGATATTGATAGAAGTATGATTCTTTTTAAAACCAAATCCTTGGGGGTTCTTCGTTGGTTTAAAATATTCTCCCCAATAAACTGGATAATTGAGGAAAATTTTATTCAGTTCCGTTATGTAAATACAGTTGTTCCCAGGGAAAGAGCCAGAATATAATTCAAAATTAATTTAATCCCAAAAGATACATAAAGAATATTTTAATTATCAAACATAAATTATGAAATCAACTTTCATTTCCCTTATTTTTCTATTAAAGTAACACAAAAATACAAAAACTCAAACTTAAAGAAAATCACATTGAATCCATACACGAGGTAAATTATTGCGTAAATTGTGTCCATTCATTTTAATCGTCTTAAGAAGTTATTTGAAGTCTATTTACTCATACACAACAGGTGAATTCAAAGGCATACAATTATTTAAAATATTCAAACAATATCCAATGATATACGAAACTGTCTTTAATGAATATTCTAATTATTTGACATTTAAAATCAACATGATATCCCCAATGCTAATAATAAAATATTTTTTTTAAATCATTTTCCATTATTATTTTAATTGTACATAAACCATAAAATTCCACTTACTCATACCATCAACATAATTTTTATATTTTTAATTAGCAAATAATACCATAGAATGGTTGGCTTCATTTAAACACTGACTCTGATGGTATTGAATGATATCCATAAAGAAATATGAACAAAAAAACTGTTGGCACTTTCATCAAACATGAATTTAAATAATTCGTTCGGTTTTGGTCAAATTGACAGTGGGAAATAACAACGAAGTGAATTTTTTTTTAATTGCAATTGAAATTTGCATTACAATTCAATAAATCTGATTTATTATAAACAATTTTATTTGGCTCTGTGATGAGTATTTGTATTTCATTTTAAAATGTTATTTAATTTGGATAATTTCTCGACTTTTTTTATTCTGATTTAAATTAATATAACGTGTGAGTTCATTATTATCCAGTTACTGTGGTTTCTGTGTGTTACATTTTATTTTTTTTAATGGTAAAAAACCTTTCATTGATAGTCGAGTAAAGAGACCATAATAAATTGTATGCGTTTGTTGGAAATCATAATATTCTGAATTGAATGTTATTAATTAGTTTTAATGTAACACTGTGTTCACGGTTTTGTGGTTCCTTAATGAATGCAACTAAATGTCATATGAGGCATATAATTATGCAATACATATCATCTAGTCTGATATTTTGTTTATAATTGTTAAACAAAATGATGTTATTTAAACCGGGTATCTCTATCCCTTTCACAATCCATATGACAATAGAGAATTAAATTACATGAAATTTATTCATTCAACTAATTGTTATCCCCATTGTATTTCACATCTATCTCTTCTATATTTGATAAATTATTACAATGTTATTAGTCTTTAAACGAAATAATATTGAACATATTAAAGTTAAAAATACGTGTACATTAGAATTCATAACCGATAATGAAACAATATTCACGAGTTCACCAAAAAAAAAAAAAACAAAAAAATTGAAAATTAACATAAAAATTTTGATAGAATATTCATCTCACCTCAACTATTTCATATTTCGTTATCAAATAAAACCAAAATTTTCACTTTATTTAAATTACATGCAGTTACTTTTGTAACACACAAAAAAAAACCATCATTCATGAATTAACAATTGAATGGACCCCGTGTTCTTTGGTCCGTCATTTATGCGGTATAGAAATAACCAACAACATTGTATTATATGAAACATCAGAAAACATAATAAATTAATTAAAACTATTGGTTGAATCGTATGCAGATAGATTTATTTCATTACTGGATAAAACATATCGTATTCATGTTATCAATTTCCGTTTTTCCTAGTTTCTTTTTTCATTGATGGGTAACCACGAAACCATGTATGAGAAAATATAAAATAAAAAACCATCCAGTAAATAGTACAAAGTGTATACAATACACGTATTAAATGCACTGAATTTCAATGATTTTAAAACTGTTAAATAAATTCAATGTGCAATTACTATAATGTTTACAAATAAAACAAAACAGAATTAACAAGAAACAGAATATCCAAACTAAAATTATATGGGAAAAATCGAATCATTTGTTAACTGATATAGAGGAGAAAAATAAAGAGAAAATCCATTTAATTCACGTGACATGTTCGATAATAATGTTTCGTATTTACATATAAAATATATTTTGTGAATGTGCGGGCGCATTCTTAACCTGTTTAAAACAATTAAATGTGATCACATTTAGGGCACCTGAATTTAATTGAAAGAACACCAGTGAGTGAAAGAGAAACAAATATGTGTGTGTGTCACTACCGCAGTCCTTTAATCCCCTAATTAACAATATCATGTTTTTAAATGTTATACAACTGACCGGTTTTTATACAATTACGGTTGCATTTCAATGTTATTACAATGGGGTAATACTAATACCAAATATAATATGGTAACACACCGATAAGAAATAATTACACGTTAATTGATTAAAAAATTTGTTTATATACAAATAGTAAACGAATAAAAAGAAGAGAAGGAATCTATAAATGCCACCATGTAATGCATAAATGTATACATAATTACGTTTTTATAGTCACAACTTTTTAATATGACGATTTATGTTTAATATCCAATGATGAGAAATTTTTTTCCCTGTTATTCAATCAATTCGATTTTTTTGTACAAATGAATTATATGCAAAATACCAACCACAATCAGAATACCAGAAATAAAATCAAGTACACACAGATAGAACAAAATCATAAAAATAACAAACACATAAAGTAATTGAACATAAAATAAATAAAAAAAAAATATGAAACATAAAACAGGAATACAAACATTATTGGAAAATTTTACAATTGAATAAAGCAAAAAAAGAAAAAGAAAAACTTAATTATAGATTTATCATTATCAATCGATGGATTGTATAGTTAATTCTGATTTTAATGAGATCTGGTTTCATTTAAATTTTTTATTTCATGTTCATTGTATTGAACATATTTATACCGTAATTGAATATCTCTTGATGTTGGTTCGATTGTTTTTATCATACGTTCATTTTAATTAGTTATAATATGGCTATTCACTGTCTTTATA
>JXOR01000055.1:3775-100495 GCA_001014335.1 Coboldia fuscipes | reverse complement strand
GTCCAGTATAAGTAATATACTATTATTCACATTTTTGCTGTATCCGAAAAAAGAGATACTTTTAACCCGTCTTAAACTCAATGCCGGGAAGAGTTTTAGAGTTTGAAAGTAAAAATTGAACAAAATGATTATATAAAAACGGAATACATAACCTTTCTATTCTATTGGATGAAAGAAAACTAAGGAAAAAGAAATAAACAAACAAATTTAACGGTGAAGATTACCTTTTTATATTGTTAATACCATGGCTATTGATTTTCTTTTCTTTAAATATCGAATGTGAAGTGAATGAAAACAGTTTGGCCATTACACCCTACAATCTGATACAGAAGATAGGTAGTTACTGATGTTTTCTTTTACCATTTTCTAATAAAAAACAGAAGAATATTCAACAAGGCAATAAGTTTTATTTTATTCTTTATAACGTATCTGGCCTTTAAATGACGGTAAAGCGGAACGATATTTTACTTACGATAGCCAACGAGAAACTAGAAAAGAAAATTATATTTTTCATGGAAATTCAAGACTCTTAACATTACTAGGTTTCCTTTTTTCATTCAATTTCCTTGTAAATATGGGTGCTTTGACTAGAAATCGGTTTTCAATTCATTCGATAGATGAAAATATTTATTTCTATCGAATTTTCACAAGTTGGTCAACATTGGTTGAACGCGCTGGTATGTTACTTTTGTATATATCACCAAACTTCTATACTTGTATTTTGTTATAAAAATTGAACATAGTAAACCGAACTTGAGTTTATCTATAAGAAGCTTAAATCCTCATTCAATAATATGGAATGAAAATACCGAAGAAAAAAATACAAAAATTTTCTGATAGGAAAATAAATGCATTTGACGATGTTTGAATTTAATACCGATGAGAAATCAACAGTATAATAGAACAACCAAAAACATATTTAAATGTTATTCCTTTTTTCCTTCAATTGAAAGCATACTGTGCTTATGTTATCTATATGTAAAGAAAATTTAAAAGAAAAAAAAAAACAGCAAAAGTCTTCTCAGACATGAATCGATTATGTATGAAATTGAATGACTACAGAAACTACAGTATTCAGACGAATTATTGTCGATATTTTGCTGTTGCATTCAGACAGTGTGTGGGTGGTTTTGGATTTTTCCTTCCAACTGATACAAGAAAAGGAATATAAAANAAAACAGCAAAAGTCTTCTCAGACATGAATCGATTATGTATGAAATTGAATGACTACAGAAACTACAGTATTCAGACGAATTATTGTCGATATTTTGCTGTTGCATTCAGACAGTGTGTGGGTGGTTTTGGATTTTTCCTTCCAACTGATACAAGAAAAGGAATATAAAATACTCAAACTTCATTCGTTTTTTTTTTTTTTCAATTCCGTGATATGAAATTATGTGGTGGAATTTTATTTTAAAACTTTAGTATAGATCATCTGAATGTATATTTCTTGTATATGCCAAAAAGTTTTTAGAAAATTATATTATGCTTTTGTGAATAGGATGTGCAACTAGCTGAATTTATCTCATGGGAATTGAATTGTGTGGGTGTTGGGTGGATGAATAAAAATTCCATAGTTTGAAAATACCGTCATGTTAACTGTTGCAATTTTCATAATTCGAATTCAACTGCAACGCCATTAGCCAATATGGTGCATTACATAAATAACATTTTTATAATAGGAAATGAACAAAAAAAAAAGAAGAAAACGAATAACATACACAGAAAATCCTATGAAAATCCATATAAGCTTCAATGGGAGGAAAAATACAGATTTTTTTTTCTTTTTTTTTGTGTAACTAATTTCAGTTATAAAATGGCATTTCGATTTCACTAGCGCTTTATGGGTTTTATTCTCTCATTTTTAATCTATTCAATGGTTGCCTTTTTTTCCTCTCCGTCGAAAGAGAAAGAGGTTAGAGTTGTAGTTGACTTTTGTTGAATCAACCTGAATGATGCTACATAAATAGAATTCAGGTCAACAGAGGCGGTAAAAAAATTATACAAAACAGTTGCAAAATAAAATGTTGATATTCTGCGGCATAAATTAATCGGTCTATGCTTTTTTATGCTGAATTATGAGTTTTTATTAAAATGATGGATTATTTGTATTTGCAATCACTTAATTGAGATTACCTGAATTGATATTCTCTGTTGCCTTTTTTTTTATTCTGGTGATTCAATTTTTGTGGTTTTATGCTATCAAATAGAGTACGAGTATAAGTAAAACTACTGCATAATCATAGATAAAATTTGTATGTAATTTTTGGAATATCACGAGTTTATTTACAGTCATTCTACATCAATTAAAGTTTTCCCTATTTGATAAAATTCAAATATGTTTGAATCGTTTTCACTTAAATTTCAATGAAAATTTATCCTTTGAAAATACTTGCATTACCCAAAAATTATCTTAAACTCTCACTCATAAACACTTCAACTCTTGACACAAAACACAAATCAAAAATGAAAATTTTGGTTGTTTTTATGTATGGAAATAATTTTCACAGATATAAAAGTAGACTAGTTTTAGATTGGAATAAAATTTTGTTATCATAAACATAAGAAGTTCATATGTGAATGTTTGAAAAAGCCACTTTAAACTATGGGATTATGTGTGTTTGTTAATTACATCAAATTTTAGTTCATAACTGTTGTAAATTTTGTGCCACCATTCACAAGTTGTATTAAATGATGATGTATTATACTCAAGAAAATTTAAACTAATCTTATGCCATAACAATTTACGATAATTTATATTGGATCATATAATTCTCAAGTTGAACACATACAATTATTTAACTAACAATTGATTTTATGTTGATCAATTGCATTAAAATTTTGTCATTATGTTTTCATTTGGTTGGTTTTCATTAAAATTTTCTTCATTTTGATTACGACAACGGAATACTTTAACAGCATTGTGGATAATTTGAATATTTCTGTTTGTTCTCGTTTAATTTCTGTCATTTTCTGAATGTTAATTCAAATTATGTAATTATTTGACCACGTTTTTCCGTCCAATAGAATTGAATATTTTTTCTACCCAAAAAACCACTGTATGAAGTCAATAGTGACATTAATGAGATGGTATACGAACAACCGCATCCATTAAATAGAATTAATGGCGATTTTTTTTTTGTTATTCAGTTTTTATACAAATATCATACACCATGTTGAATTTGGAGACATTGAGTTTAAGTTGGCTAACCAGAGAAGACTCACTCAAATGATAAAAAAGGGTTAGAATGGTACTGGGCTTTTCGGTATTCTGCTGATACAATGCTTTTTTCGTTTCACTGTGAATGCAAAAGTTTTTCCACTGTCACATTGAATTGAATACCGCATTCGCATTGTAAATTCATGTATTCTGTATGTAGGAAACACCTCAGTAACCGCACATACAATGGAATCACATTAAAAACTATCTAGTTGATTGGTCACCCAGCTAAGCAGAAAATTTTAATGTAGCCATTGTCTTCAACATAATTATGATGTGAAGCGTTATCCTCCAAACGGCTCATAAAACTTTTATTCAGGAGTAGACGCGGCAATTGAAAAATATAGGAGTTCACGGTTATCTTAACCCTCTCCTCAATTGGTATTCCATGTTTCCTTACGTTGATTTCGTGTTCAAGATGATAAAACAGATGAGTTATTAAATCCATAATAGACATTCAACGGTAAGCGGTTATAATTTTATTTTCTGTTCTGTAAATGTAGTCCAGTGCCTTGATAGAGTACTGAATTATTTTATTTTATTTTATTTTTTTTGAATTGCACTTTAGTGTGTCCTCCATGTACACAATTTGAGTTTTAGTGTCGCAATGCGACGGTACAAAACCAATTCTCATGCATAGGCATGAAGCTCATACCAAATAAAATACTATGAATTCGAACAAGTACATTGAAAATCAGGAGTCTTATAACCAATTCTTTTATCCATTTCACGGTATGATAAGTTGATTGCAATAAAAATTAATTTGGCATACGGCCATAGTGAAAAGTTTTTGAGAAATCGGCACAATTCCAAAAGTATGAAAATACATAGAAGAACCATATCATCTTGAATAGTGTTGAAGTTCCATTTTAAGTAATTTATAATCATTTACGGATTATCGGAGTCAACAAGACAATGTTGATAGGATTTATATGAATGTTGTGTATGTACTTAGAAAGTTTTCAGTCGACTTTGTCCGTTATGAAAATACTTAGTTTTTTTTTTCTTTTTTGTGAGGGGGGACTGAAGTCAAGATTGGCGGGCGTTAATGACTTCTTTACTTACAGCGTAAATGGAAAATTGGTCCAAAGTTTATCTCATACAAATGGAAAATAATTATAACTATCACATTAATTCACATTTAGTTAGAAATAAAATTTTAATGTTCACATACGAGAAAAAGAATCAAAAGAAAATTTTCAATTGAATATAAACTGAGGCGTTGAATGAAAAGATGGTTATGATAAAGTTTAACGTTGAATAGGAAATAACTCACGATGTTTTGCTTGTTGAATGAATACGTTCCGTATTACACTTGGTCGGCAATTTCATTGAATAAGAGAAGACAATATTCTTCAATATTGTGGGTATGATAAGTTTTCCTTTAAATTTCATTTCATTGATATTTTTATTTGTGGTTGATTAAGAGAATTTTTATTATACACAGAAAGAGAAAATCTTTATCCTGATTCCTTGATTCATTATGATAAGAAATTTACGTGAATGCTTGTTGAATCTATTTAGTTTCAATCGTAAGAAACGTGTCTGTGCAACACTTCTTTACATATCAATAATGGAGTAATTAATACTTTTTGGCAAAATGATGGTTTTTCTTTCTTTATTTTATTTTATTTCCTTTAACCAATGTGGTACGTTTTGCTTGAAGCGTTAAATAAAACGGAGAAAAGTTTTCTTTTACTCTGAAGATCATATTAATTAATAGCTTTGGTATTTTTTTTTGAAAGAAAAGTAACACGAATTTTGCCACCCAGAAAATGTTTTCGTGTAACAAGTTTCATCATTCTCTGTCAGGCAACAATAAAAAACAAAACCAAATTGAATGGGGGAGAATGTAAAATTTTATAAGGAATGCCATCGTCAATCTAAATAATTTTGGTTTGAATTTTCCTACCAAAAATAAAATTTTTGTTTGCTTATTATCCAATGTGATATCTTAAAGAATTGTAATTCAATGCCTTTCACAGTTTGTTGTATATTTCTTTTTGGATTCACATTATTCGAATTTCAGTTCTATATTCTTAGCGATACAATAGATGAAAGAAGGAAGTTTATTCATTTGAAACCAACACTGAATTGCATTCAATTTTCTGATGTCTTATGCACACAACGATATGAACTGAATATTAAGACAAGCCCAGCTCTTTCTCGATTACAGTGAAATATTCATTAAGATGCCACTATCGTACACTTCGTTTAGATGATTTTAAAAACCGCACAAAAAACAATTTTCCTGTTAAGAAAATTTCCAAACCATTATTTTACTTGTCTACAATTCTTGTGTTTCCATTCAATATTTTATTTAACTGACATCACGATTTTTGTTGAATAAAAATTTTCGGAAATGCACTGTGTAATCAACCGATGAATAGTCCAAAGAAGATTTTCTTGAAAATTAGACGTTTATTGTATTACCTGGTAATTTAAATTGTATGGTCGAATACCGAATAATTAAAACACATTATTGAAATATCATAACAAGTACAGAATCAAGAGAAATTATCTTATCTTTTAAACAAAATCAACTATCAAATAATTCTTGTATTCAATTAATTAATTTTTGTTCAATTTTCTTATTCAATTTATTACAGGATACGGACACGACGTTTCGCCAATGCATTTCACCGCTTACCTGCCACGAATGGAACATGAAGTGACCGTGATTACAAACACACAATCTCATGGTCAATCACCGTCCACATTTTCTCATACGCTGCCACCACCATCAACGCATCATAATGATACAGTGACGCCAAACCGTAATGGATTTACATCGAATTCAATTCAACCAAAAACAGATCATGCACCTCCTCCAACACATCGTAAATCATTGTCAATGTGTTTTACAAGTACAGGTGCCGCATTATCATTGCCACCAAAAAAGAAAGACATTTATCGGCCATATTCTCTTGAGGATCGGCCAACAATACAACAACGTACATATGATATGCGAATACCAGCTGAAGAAGATTTACATGCAGCCCATGCAATATTAGATTTGAGTGCATCAACGGCATTTTTACCGCCACCATTGCCCCCAGTATCTGTAACACCCGTAACCAATAATGTAGAACCAGCTGTTAAATCACCAACAACCGTAATCCAAAGTATTGTACCTGAAACCGGTGAGAAATCATCAAAAGACAAAGAAAATACGGAAAAGAAAAAAGAGCGTGGCCATGATAAGGCAACCAAAACTGTTGCATACACATATGAGGCATTCTTTGTAAGTGATGGCCGTTCAAAACGGAAAATTAATCCAGAACCAGTTGAATCAAAAGCCAAATATACATGCACTGAATGCGGTAAACAATATGCAACATCTAGTAATTTATCGCGACATAAACAAACGCATCGTAGCCTTGATTCACAATCAGCTAAGAAATGTCATGCCTGCGATAAAGTATATGTATCAATGCCAGCATTAGCAATGCATGTACTAACACATAAACTATCACATAGTTGTGGTGTATGTGGTAAACTATTTTCACGTCCATGGTTATTACAGGGCCATTTACGATCACATACTGGTGAAAAACCATATGGTTGTGCCCATTGTGGTAAAGCATTCGCAGATCGATCAAATTTAAGAGCCCACATGCAAACCCATTCGGCTGATAAAAATTTTGAATGCCAACGGTGCCATAAAACATTTGCCCTTAAATCATATTTAAATAAGCATTTAGAATCGGCATGTTTTAAAGATGATACAACGGTGTCCTCATCATCGGATAGTCGAGGCAGTACAAGTTCAAGTAGTGATTATTTATTGGATGGCACTAAAAGTAATATAACAGCTACAAATATGGTGATAACAAATCTAAGTAAAACTAGTAATTTTAATTTGAATAATAATAATAATTCAAAACAAAAAAATTTGGCCGAATCAACGATAAATGATGATACGCCATCATCGAATGCTACATTCGCTGGATAATACAGTAATGAGATGTAAAATACAATACGGTGATATAAACAACAGGATTACATAAACAATTTAATGGTTAATAAGAAACCAAAATTATTGTGAATAATTTATGCAACAGCACAGCTCTATTGTTATTAAGTGATTTATTACGATTTCGTGAAATTATGATCTGAATTTTATTGTGAATTCCCCGGGATGGCATTTAAATTGATATATACGACAAACACCATTTCTTTCATATGTCTGGGGAAACCAACCAAAGAAAAAAAAAATAGAATATCTGGAAAATTAATTTTTATTATGGTTCATTGCTTACTCGTGAACTATCTATCGATGGTCCATATTGTGATAGAATAGAATGAGAGAAACCAATATTTTGTATATCAAGAAAAACCCGGATGGTGTTCATCAAAATCACTGATATTATTCGTGGGTTTTGCAGAAAACACAACATATAAGATAAACATGAGGGGTGCAAATATTACGTTATTAGACAACTGATGCGGTATATTTTGGCTGATAAGAAGGAAAAACATTGAATGAACAAGAAACGAGGAAAAAAAAATGATAAATTAAATATTCTAGTCATGTTTGTAAATATCCATACATTGGGAGTGTTCGCAATTCGTTTCATATGGCAAAAGAAAATAAAACGATCGAATATGTATGTGGCGAGTAACAGCAGCAATGAAATGAGGAAAAGCTGAAAAGATACACATGAAATGTGTTTTTATTTCATCTTCAATTTGGCTGGTAAACAAGTAAAGAGTTCTGCGTTTTTTTTTTTCATTTAAACGGATGGTGGAAATTTCACGGGCATCAGCAAGATTGCAATCATTAAAAATGTTTGGCAACATGGAAACGAATCAGGATAAAGAAAATACCAACAACAGTATCCACACTGAAAACTAGTAATAGCAACATCAGCGTGTATTCATTTAAAACAGTAAACATTGAAGAAGACATCGAGGAATTCATCCGTGAATTTTGGGGACGAGTGTTCTTGTCTATTTTTTATTTTAAATTGGCAGACTTATCACTTGGTAAAAATCAAATTGTACATATTAATATGAACATGCATTGTGGATAAAACCAAAGTGATCAGTGTGTTTATTATAAAATTTGTAATATTGTAAGCGATTAGGTAAAAACCACAAATAATTCCATTGTAATTCTTAGTATTTCCTATAGTTGCATTCCCCTAATTTGCTATATGAATTGTAAAAGTGAAAAGCAACTGATTAAAATGAATAAGTTTGTTTTTAACATTGAAACGCTAACTAATTAGATGATTGGAATATCATAATTCCAATAATTATATTTTTAAAGTATTAAGATTCCAATAACAAAAAGAAAATACAAAAGATATAATTAAGAGTAAAATCATGATACGTCCATCCTTCGAGCCAGTTTGTAGTATTTATTAGAAAAAAAAATCACATGAAAAATAACTAAAATCAAATGATTAGAAAAAGAAATTACAATGAAATTCTAAAGATTGCTTAATGAAACAATTAGTTAAGAATGTACATCCCATTTAGATATTGAATCTATGATTTAAATATTCAATCAAATCAGGGATATCATCCCTAACACATTCATTAAGAAATTGAACCCAAAGCATTAGAGATGAACTGTCGATTTTTCTTTGGTAAATCTATTCAATGTTTAGTATCAAGCAGAATTGAATGTTTTTATTTTGGCGTACAAGTGTGATCATACCTCATCATATTTATGTGTGTGTGTATATGTGTTACGGGTGGATTATTATCTCATCGAACACATTTTGGGGATCATATTCTATGTATTGGTATCCGATGTTCTGAATATGTGTATAGACCAAGAAACTATTCTCCATTCATTATAATACACATCGTGTTCTGTAATGTAAATTTTCTGGGTGTTTTGAATATCTTTGAAAGTTACATATAGAGAGCATAAGGTATAAAATGGTTACGATTGGGGTTGGGGTGACGAAATTGTAGAATACTAATGAAATGAAATTATGTAAATTAATATGTATTAAGATACTGTAAAATACTTGTTGTAGTAACTGGTCGAACGTCATTTTGAGGATTGTGGATGATCCATTGAATATTGGATTATAGTTTCTTCATTCATTTTATATTTTTTGTTTATTACTCTATTTTGGGGGTATTTGTATAACCGAACAGAGAAGGTTTTTGGTTATAGATACAAACCTATAACCAAACAGCCCACATAATATTACCAATATTGATATTACTATTTTATAGGCCATAAGAGACCATTAAACGTATGAGACCACTTTAGTGGTCTCTGATTGTACATAATTTTGCATAAATGATTATTTAAATAGTATAAATACGATATTAAGAGAGATATAATTATACCAAAAAAAAAAGAAGAAAATCTACGATATTAAGGGAAAATGTTATTAGAAAAAGAAGAACATTTTCCGTTTTCTTTTCTAGTGATTAAAACATTTAGATGAGAATTACTTAAATATTATAGTAATACAAGTACAGATGAATAATAAGATGATAAATTTAAATAAAAGTAAATATAAAGAGCAAAAAGAATACTAATAATATAAACGATAATTAGATATTAAGTGATCAACATAAGCAATTATAATTTTCAATTAAAAATGGTATATTTAAACAAGAAACAAGCAAAAAAAGAAAATAATGAAAATAATTATATCCAAATGTATTGTAATAATTACAACGAATGGAAAGCAACGTTTCGCATACAACGAATTCTTTACAAGAATAAATACAATGAACGTAATTATTTTAGAAAACATAAAAATTTAATTATTAAAATATTTATATAAATTATAATGGAAAATTCAGTTAAAAAAAAAAAGAAGAAACTTAATGAGAAAAAGCAAATATTTATGGTAGACAAATCATTAATAAAATACCCGGTAATGAAACGGACATTTGATCAACGTAAAAGCAATTTAATGAAAAGCAACAATTTTAATTTTTAATTTCTTATACAATAAGAATCGAAAAGACGATGACTAATAAGAAACAATACGATGAAAATTAGTAATAGAGAGTAATTAATAACAGTTCATAATTAAAGCAATTCAATTTTGTTGTAATGTGCAATGGAGAGAAACAATTTACTATTCATTTAAAATGAAAAGAAAAAAAAACAAAAAATGATTTTGAATGTTTTCCTTAAGCTGAATGCATTCTATTGGAATGTTAAACGGCATGAATTAATCCTTCAATTTTATTCATTTCGGGAACATTTGATGAATTTTAAATTTTTCATTTGTTTTCCTACAAGTAATTTCAACGAATCTAATCAATATGCCAAAAACATTATCAGATTTTCTATGTCATGTTGCCTTTATATTTGAACCTTATTCTAGTCAATTAACTTTTATTTGATGCCATTTTAAGTAATACCAAAAAAAAAAGAATAACGAATGAAAAGAACGAAATGATAAGAAGCAATAGAATTGAACAGTAAAAACGTACATTGAATTAATAGAAACTGATGGAAATCGAACATAAAGTGAATTTTTTTGTAATAAGAGATGTCATTTGATCTCAGTATGAAGTGAATTACACAAAAACACATGAATTTTCACATAGGGTGAATCATTATTATTTACCGTTAAGTCGATATTAAGATGTGCTTTTAAGTAGTCACATTAACGAGGGGTTGATTATTGAAAATTGACCAAAATAACATTGTAATGCGACACCATAATTGTGTTTGACGGGCGTCACATCAATTAATGTGTTGCAAAACATTTCCATTTAATTGTTGGAAATCAAAGGAATATAAACATCTGTAACACTATGAGATTTCTTTTTTCCCGAATAAGAAGGGTGTTGCTCATACATTTCAATAAGGAATTGATCACTTGTAATAGTTCGAAATTAAGATTTCATATGGTTTTGTTACGCACAGTCATCACGGATGAGTGTAAGATTTTCCAACTTAAAAATAAATTGCAACCCTTTTAGTTAAATCAGATGATTCCTTTAAAACATAACGGTAGGATAAATAAAGGAACTAAACGATTTGAATAAAATATAAAACAACAACGAAACTGTTCCGTTTTTGATTGGATACCTCATAGTGTTTAACATTTGGTGAAAACGATTGCCATTTCTGTTTGAATTCATCCCTTCTGAATGAGAATTTTCAATGACATTTAACAAAAGGACGATTCGATGGGTCGAAATCGTTAAACTGATAAGAACAGAAAAATGAAATTCTTACCCGTCAATCGTTACTTTTTCCTGCAACTAATGACGCTTGCTGATAATAAAAACGACACAAGAAAATAACAGCAAAGAAACTCGTGAAGAAACCAAATCGAACTGAAAACAGAATTAATTTCATCAGTTGACGTGTAATTTTATAAATGGAGAGCTAAAATAAAAAAGAATAGAGATAAATAGCAATTTGTTGCTTTTTGCTCTAAATCGATAAATGGAAAATTCATTAGCCACTGTCACTTTGTTACACCGAAAAAAAACAGAGGGATTTTCCCAACTCCATTTAGGTTTTGGCTATTGGTGGTATCTGGCCATCCTTATGACATACCAAATACGCGCGACTCTGACTAATTACTATCGTCGCATTATCTACTTTTTTACGGTTTGGCCATACCAAACGATTATTAATCAGTGCCAGTTCTATTTCTTCGTTTCTTTTCAAATGTCGTTTGTTCTTGTTCATTTCTTTTCTCTATTTTTTTCGGTTCGTTATTCGTTCGTTTTATATAATCTAATAGTCTACATTTCATGCTTTCTATCTTAATTTTCACGAATTTACTAAAGCAATGAAATGAAAATAAAAAAAAAAGAACAAGGCAAGCAACAGAAGCTTCAGCTATCGAAATGTAACGGTTTTAAGGATTGAAACTAAATAATGAGACTTTCGTGAATCAGGCGCTATCCATAGCGTAAGGGAAAATAGGTGCAATAATTTTCTTCGAATGAATAATGTGTGTGTTTTCAACGAATAAATTATTCGTTTTATATTTTTGTTTTATTTCTTGTTGGTCTCACCGGTGACTTTTTTGCTTTTTTTGGTCCTCATCGACACAAAACGAATTTTCATGTAGAATTTAATTGTTTAAATGCGGCGGAACTTGGTCTAAATGGTGTATCCCTTTAGTTGAACAGAAAAATTTTTGGATTTTTACAGAATACCAAAAAAACAACGAATGACAAAATAAAACATTAAAAATGTGAATGAAAATCTACTGGTTTTCTTTCCACTTTATGAACACAATAGTTTTATCTGCATACAACTAGAATGAAAAGCAAAAAACTAAACTATAATGCGACGACCAAATATTAAAATGAATTTAAATGATTTGTTACACCAGTTTAGGTTATTATCAAAAGTGAAAAACCATTTGGCTGGCATACACAAAAGTTTTTTTTTTCTCGTTTTCATTTTTAAAAATTTTCTAGTTTCAATAGACAACCGGAAGAAACGAATGTGAAAAACTATTTCCTTTTTGACTAAAAAGAATTATAATTCTGTTCTTCAGTCATTTTTATGAATGCAATTTCCTATCAACAGGAACATTTTTATTTTCTATTTTTTTCGGGGCTAACACAATCAACAACATGAAAAATACAATGAATATAATTTTGTTAAATTCAATTCAGCCCATACAATATTGGCTATTCATATAGAGATACAGTACACCAGATGATGAAATTATCAACCATAAACTGTTTGAAATTTAATTTAAAGATATTGTTCATCCTGTTAACTAGTCGTCCTTTTTATTTTGTTCAGCACGTTATAATCAATTTTCATTTAGTTGGAAAACGGCATCTCTGACACTTTTCCATTGAACCTAAGCTCTGCAACAAAATGGATAAAACGAAAAATATGAAAAATAACGAATTTTTTTTTAACGGAAAAATAGTGTAGAGCATAACGAAGTGATAGAACAACGAGAAAAATGGAATATAATTTCATATTTATTTTTTTTAATTAAACTATATAATGTTGCCTTGTGTTATCGTATGGCCCATGTTCTTTTCGATTCTTTTTCTAACAAAATTAATATTCAATGGTATAAAAAAAATGCAGCACATGATGTATATGTGAACCTAATGGAAATGTGTCACTTTGGTTAAAACATTGAAAAAATTTAGCCATATGTTGTTAACATCGATGAGCAACAGTCCCTCGTCATAGTAACTGATACACCCAAGAGAAACAAGGAATTTCTCAATTTCATATTGTTTGGGGTGGCAGACAAACAATGGATTAAGTGAATAGTTTTTTATTTTTATTTTTAATTCTGTATAAAGCCACGAGTTCAAAATAGAAAGAGAAAAATTACGCCAAACGAATATTTTGCATGAAATAAGTTTTAGTTCAACGAATTATGCTTCTGTCCACTATTTTTATGTTATGTATGCTACAACATTTTTATTTTAACAATTTTTACTGTTCCATATTTTTGTAAACGACAAATTAAAATCGTAATACAGAAACAGTAATGGTACTGAGTACAATTCTAGTCATTGTGTTAGATGGAAATAACAAAAAAAAAGAATAGGAATACATAGTTTTACTTAATGGAAAAACTAATAACGGTCACACGGCAAAGTAAATTGGAAAAAAATGAAAAACTATTAAATTGAATACAATTGAAATGATGGCATCAACTATGAATGTTCATTTGATTTTCACTGTTAGACATTTTCATGTATCTGATGAGGTATTTCCTTTTAATTTTAATAATACATTCGTTTGTATTAAATCAATTGTGATGATTTTCATTCATAATTTAATTTATTTATCAATTAGTGTGTTAAGGACTTAGGGATTGGAATCGCATTAAGATTCGCTTAAAAAATATTGTAAATTTCGTTGATCCCGCGACTCAATACAGTTATAGAACAAACCAAATATTTAATATTTAATTTAATGCATTATGGTTTAAGGATTAATTTATAAGAACTCGAAATAATGAATGAGAATTATAGAAACGAAACTCATTTTTTGTAAATTTTATTTATTCATTATAAATGAAGAAAGAAAAGTTTTACTTTGCTCACAATTCATTAGTTTTCGTCCCTTGTTTTTTCACTAAAAGTAAACGAAATGATTTGAAATCATGATAACTTCAGTCATTTTCTCTAATGTGGTAAATGATGTTGTATTAATATGTACCAGAGAAGATAAAAATACTCATACCATTCCCATATGCATCTAAACATTGTCCATATGAATTGTGTACAGAATATTCTCAGTGTAACGATGTGAATATATGATAGAAAAGTCAGTTGTAGCGGTTAAAATGAACATGATTATTATAAGTAAAAAATACAAAAAGGCATTTAATAATATAGTCTAGCAATGTAATTCATAATTCATAAAATAGAGCATAAGGAAAACATATGTAAGCAACAGAATATGAGAAATGTATCAACATTATCTACTTTATTTAACAACAACAAAATGAAAGAAACTAAATGAAACTTAGTAAAATATCAATTTTTGCTTTCTAGTTTTGTTTTGGCCATTTTCCTTCTTTACTACGGAGTTTGTTATAGAAAAGTTTTCTTAATAACAGCATTATTGCACTAATGCATTCTTGCAACCACAACTTGAACAGTGGAAGGAAAAATTCCACCTCCGCAAAAATGTTATTTTTATTTTTTCAATTTTTCAAATTCAATTGTATTGGCCTTCAGTCATGAGGAAAATGAGAATGAAAATAGTGATACTAGCAACTCCATTGAAATGTATAAAAGAAGGAAAATCTAGTTTTGTGAGATTAGCTTCGTCAGTCATCAATTTATGTTTTCTAAAGAAACTGAAAAAGTATTCTCATCGTTTTAATGTTGATTGTGTTTGATTCATTTTTCAGTATTTTTGAAGTTTTTCTTTATGTTTTATAAGCAATTGTATTGTAAGCAACATTGCATTCACCTAAAACACGATAAATTCCAATGCTTTAGTTTTATAAGTCAGTTATTTGTATTTTGTTTCTATATATTGCTCTTATCCTTCATCTTGTGTCTAATTTTTCATTGAATGAAAAAAACATAAAACGATTCTATATAACACCCATACACTCAATCACTTAAATGTTTTTGAATTTTCTTTTAATTTTCTTTTAGCAAAATTGGAAAATGAAACAAAAAAAAAAAAACACAGAAAAGAATTAGTTCAATTATTTTGTATACGAATTACTTAATTGTAGTTAATTTATTTCTAATTAATATTTAATTTTACACAATGGCATTAAATTAATTCTTATTTAATAATTCTCGTTTACAATGAAATATAAGGAGAAAAAAAAATACAAAACTTTTTATGAAAAACAAAAATACAGATTAATGAAAACAAAAGATTTTCTTTTTATTTTATGATTTTCCTTTTTAACTTCTCATAATTGCATGGCTTTTAATGGGATTATTTGTTATAATTTTTTTTTTTCAGGCTTTTCTTTGACTTCTTAAGCATTTCTTTTACACGTTTATGTATTTTTCTTTGATATATGGAAAACACGAAATTGTTGATACAAGGAAAATCGGTGCAAAAGTTCCTAATTGGTGACAAACAGTCAAGTACTTTTTGTCATCATATAACCATACACTTTCTATAAATGTTGTAGTGTCCCTTTTATGCTTATTTATAATTTTACAGTTTTTAATTTCAGCATTCTTTATCTCATTGTCTTATAATTGTATGTCGTTTTATTACTGTTAATGGCTTTCATTGAAATCTAAAGCAATACAAATTCATCATCTATTTCCAACAATTAAAAATGGAAATTCTGATTATTTGTTTCTTTCCAATTCATTTATAACTGACAGTCAATTGATATATTCATCTTGAAACAATAATGTATAAATATGTTCACTAATTGATAATAAATGTGAACATGAATTTGCTCTAATTATTCATTTAAATGTTCTAGTTTTTAAAACAATCAATGCTTTTCAACATCATGAAAATTCAACAATGAAAATTTTAATTCATTATGAACCGGAAACATAATCTCAATCAAATTATTCTATGAGGCAAACATTGCACGGAAATCAATACAAAAGTGACACATAATTTCAATTAATTGTTGAATTTGTTTGTTTAAAATTCCCTCCTTTCACTATTCAACTAACAAACAATAACAAATTGTTAATGAACTATGATCATTATGAGTATGTTAATAAAAACAAAGCGGTAAACTGAAACTAAAAAAAAACTTCTATGTTTTTTCTAATTACTAAGTTAAAGAATAAAATGATTATTTCTTTAATAAACGTATAATATTCAAATAAATTTCTTATTTTAATGGTATACAGTAATTTCTCTATACTTTTTCCCAAATGCGTCAATTTATTATTGTAAAAAAAACAAAAACAAAAATGCAAGAATTACTATGAACTATTTAACTATAAATTTATGATATCTTATGTATAAAAGAAAATTGTATCATTATATGAACGAGAAACTATTATTCAACTAATTATATATGAAAAACTGGTTCATTCTAAACTACAACAAACTTTAATTACTAAGTTTTATTCTAAAAGAAGTAAACGATATGAAAGATAGAACGAGATAACGAGAGAATATTATAGTAAACCGAATGTTGCTAATTTACGATGAAGACATACAGTTGCATTTGCAATGAACTTTAGTGCGGGTGGTGACAATTTTCCAATTGCAAATATAAAAATTAAGACGTCATCATGTTTACCGTCAATTTAAATCCGTTTCACGTCCCACATTTAGAAATATTTCAATATGTCAATTCTCTTCATAATTACCTTATACTATTTCAATAAAACAAATTCAATTCCATTGATTTTCTATTTTTAAAAACGTTTATTTTACTATTTTAAACGCCCATACAGTTATTAACAGAGTTATATGATTAATATTGCAATTATGATAAAGAGCAATATGTATACAATATATATATAGATAGATATAGTTAGTTAATAGACTTATACATAATACACATAAATATGCATACGAGTAAGCTAGTAATTTAAGAGAAGAGATTCACAGTTCAATAATGTTTGTTGGTTTTTGTTTTTTAATTAAACAGAACTGTATGAACTAATTACATTTACTTAATAACCATCAAAGTAATTAGTAATTAAATCTCTTATGTATAATTGTTCAAGTAAATAATTATATTTTTGTGTTTTTTCGATGAATATTTATGGAATGAAGATGATAAACATTTTTTAAAATTCGGCTGGCAATAAAATTTTATATGGATGCCTCAACTCTATTTTGGGTGACATGCAACAGTTTTTACCTGTTCCATTTTTTTTTTTATTTGGGTGCGATAATGAGCTTATGAATGGATGAAAATCATTCTATCTCTCCCACAAAATGAATTAAAATGTTTTTCTCACTCTAACATTTGTGTGTTGTTTTTGTATTTTTATTCTCTCACCAGAGGATTAAATACACATAAATTTAAATATGCAAACAAACATTTAAATTAAACGTAAACATTAACACTATTTAACATCCGCCTGATGGTGATTACGATAAGATCAAATATTGATTTCATTAAACGTAAAAACATTTTTGATAATCAAAATTAATGAAATTCTTTTTTTTTTATTATGTTTTATGGTAACCAGTTAACTTGTCACACTGATTTAAATTTATAAATCAATATTAAATTTATGATTATTATGTATTTTCAAATTTAAAAAAAAAAATGTAATGACATTGTGGCTAACAAATAAATATTATGGGTTTGATACAATTTTTATGTTTAATGATAGTTAATAATAATATTTGCCATGTGATATAATAAAAACACTAAAAACAACAATTCCTTTTAATCAATTCAATCCAATTAATAAATTATGTAAATCCATCAGCCCAATAAAACCATCAATTATGGAAACGAAAACATTTTGAATACAAAAAAAAAAATAAAACGTTATAACAATTTAATTAATTCACCGATAAGCAATACTAAATTATAATGAAAATTTATTATTAATTATAAAAAAAAAACAAAACGAAAATTAAATTTAACAATTACAGTGCGACAACGAATCCACTTTTGGATAAAATTATGAATTGAAAGCAATATTTTATCATAATTCCCTCTCAATCAATTCAATTTTTATTTTTAAATTTAATACAATTATTCATAATTGTTCAGAATAAACGAAATTCAATTTTGATTGTATTTTTATTTTTCGGGGTATTATTACCTTAAAGAGGGATGGGGTTTTCAAATAAAAATAAATCGCCGAGTATCCAAAAGCAATAAAAACCGTAGTAAATAAGTCAAATTATAATAACTTGATACTTAAACTAATAAAAAACGTAATTAATCCTCGTGTCAATTGAAAAAAAAATGAAGCAATTTGTACAGAAAACCACTCACATTGAAATACAATCTAAAGTGAAACCAAAGCAATTATTATATTTAAATATAAAAAATGATCATTGGCACGAGGATCAAAATGATTTACTCTTTTAGTAATTACATAGGAATAGCTTTTAGTAAAACAATTAATACCAGATTCTTATATAATAACTGGTAAGTGATTAGTATTTAGATTGAAATATTTTGGGGAATTATTATAAAACTATAAATAAATTAAGTCGCGTATTGTGACAATTTAGTGCGACATAATTGAAATTCAATAATCAAATTATTTGATTCGAATTCAGATTATTCATGTGAAAAATCAATGCAAATATTACACTTTAATAGCAATTTAAAGTATAGCAATATTATACAATATTTAGGTGAAAAATTAGTGCTGTAAGTAATAAATGATTTAGATGATTTAGCCATAAATACTTAAGTTACATTAAACAATGAATGAAAAAACTTATAAATATTTATATGAAACAACTGCAATAACGTATATACATTTAAAAGAGAAATTAAATCAGTTGTAAACGAAATGCATAATGTATGATATACTAACGTTAAGATAATTGCATGAAGAAAAATTAAAAATATTTCTAATATTAAGCAATATATAAGCCACACATGTAATCCAAATGCTATGAATAATATGAAACAACAAAGTGAATTAAATTTAAAACAGAACAATTCCTGTCTAATTCTTCCTTCTTGTTCGATTTATCCCTCCTTCAATAGAGTATAAGTGAATAGACATCATATTTTTCTTTCCATCTCTCTTAATTCCCTGCTCCAGATGTAATCTAAAATGGAACAAAATGAAAACACAGTTACAACTATAAACTATACTTTCTCTGAATAGTTACGTTTTTTAAATCCATTTATCTTAACTACAATTAAATGACAGTTAATAGCAAAACTACTTACCATTTAACAGTTAAGTAAACATTATAAACATTATGAACATTTAAATAAAAAAAAAAATGAAAAGATGCGTTCAAGAATATTCATTGAATTACAATGGAATAAAATAAATTGAGATACCATAGAACATAATTGTAATTAATAGTAATTAATTATTGTAGTCTTATATATAAAATAAAGATAAAAAAAAACACACACATACAAGATACAATTGATTATATATAAAAAGAAATTAATTACCAATGAACTAAGATTGAATATTAAAAAAAAAAAAGAAGAAAAAAACCAATATGAATAAAGTATATTACCTAATTATGTATAAAAATGATAAACATAAAAAAAAGTACTCTAATTTGTAAAAGTTGAACCAAAAAAGTATATGAATTATATTGAGAAAAAAGAAAACGATGAAAAAATAAGAAAAGAAACAAAATAAAAATATATTCTTAAATTAAATTAATGAATTATTCCTTCTCTTGAATTGGTTTTCCTTATCTTTCAGCATTATATGCATTTATGCGAATTGATCTGGTGACCTTCTTTTTCCTATATAATTCACATCGTATCGGTAACCGTAATAGAACAGCATGAGCAGCAGCTTTAAATGAAATCCTAAGACAATGTATTATACCAGTGGAAGTTATTATCGCAATTTTCGGTGAAAAACTTTAATAAAACTTTAAATTTATTATCGCATAATATTTTATGGTGAATATTTTCCTATACAATGATGAGGTTGAGTGCGCATTTTCCTGCCAATGGTAGTTGTTGCCTTGGTCATAATCGGTGTGGACTATTTTACGGGAATTTGATTCTCAATTTCCCTCTCGGCATCAGTTATTTATGAATTCTTATTGGAGATTGTCTCATTCTTTTCAGTGGTTTTTTCTGTTTCGTTTATTTTTTTATCTTATGAGATTTTGGTACCTTTGTCGGTTGGTTTGTAACATTTTCTCTATCAGGTTCAATAATCAGCTTCAGTTATTTCCTTATTTTTCATTTATGTAATTCTCCATATTCGATTAGCTGTATGCGACCCTAACAGAGAAATATATAAAACCACCTCTTGATTATCCATCGGTTAGAAGCAACACGGTGGTGGCCAATGTCGTTAGATTGTTACATTACCTAAAATCTTCTACTTATTTTTTTTTTCTGGTTCAATATCGTTAATATGGCAATTTTTTGCCGTTGGTTTTTTTAAAGAGAGAGAGAAAAAAATATATAAAACGTTACCGTGTGTGACCAACTGGAAAATTTGCTTGGGTTACCAGAAAATTATTTTTCCTATAAAATACACCAAAATCGATATGCCACTATGGTTCCATTTACGTTTATATCATTTCCTATATCAATGATAACAGGCGGCTAAAACCAATAATGTATTAGCGAGACTGTTTCTCATTCTCCAGTTGTTTCTCCGTCTCATCATCATTCGTTAGTTCGTCTTAAACCTCATCATCCTTATTATGGCTCAGCAACCAAAATTAACTTGTAAATGGATGGTATTGAATTCGCAATTGTTTGTTGGGAAATATCATCGTAAAAAAAGAGGGAAACGTACACACAAATTTCCCATTTACCAATACACGGTAGTCAGTTTTCTTATCATTTATCTTCCAGTTAATACCAAATTTCTTTATAATGTATATTCCTATGATTATGTCTTTGTCTTTGACGATGCCGTTCAAAAATTATTAATTTCTTCATTTATTGATTTCACCCCTCAAGTTAGTTTATATTCGATCATCATCTTTATTCCACCCCACATTATCAATGTTATTACACACATAATGGACCTAAAAGAAAAGTAAAAAAAATATATAAAAATTATGTTGATTTAACAATATGTTTGTTGGTAAACGATATCTTTTTAAATTTACGTGGTATAGTAAATCAGAATGTTTGTAGATTATCTCATCACATATGACTAAAGATGACTCGTTCCTAAAAATAAAATGAAAAAAAAAAATTACGTTAATGAACCTAATCTGTCTACCTGTTTCAAATATGATAAAATATTTTATATGTTTCATTGTTTCCCCAAATGCAATATAAAAGCTAAAAAGTTTCTGTTTATTTTTTTCCATCCATGATTTGCGTTTTCTACCCAACAAGTTTTGTTCGAGGCAAATGCCTGACACCGTTGAGATGAGGGAAACAGCCAAACTCTGAAGAGATGAATATCAGAGGTGGTGGTTTATATATTTTTATTTCGTTGTTGGCTGTTGTTACTGCCATTCCTAATGCCCTTCTGGGGAGGTATCCTCTGACACTTGTCATTCCCACATACATGTTGCTCTCATTCACTGTGTATTTTGAAATTTTGAGTTACATGATAATGCTGTATATCTCGTCATCATCCCCAAAATACGAAAAAAAAAATATATTCACTTGTTGTATTTAAAACTCACAAAATGCCATATACCATTTGGTTTGCCATCAGTTTTACTAACAAAATTCAACATAGAGAAGTACGGGTGTCGGTTTGTATAAAACTCTTCGGGAAATAAACAACACGCCTGATATTTTAACAGTGTTCACATTGACTCTCATGTCCAAAATTAAGTAAGTTTATAATTCAGATTTCCCTCTGGCTTTTCAAAAATAAAAAATAAAATGAAAACAGTAACAGAGAATTTTATGTGATAATTCCAATTAGTATTTTACCATGTTTATGTAGCTAAGCATAATTACAGTATAAAACCTGTTTTGTTTGATACCCAAAATTGAATATATGGTTAAAGGTAACAATGCGGCAAAAGAATTTCCCCATTGTGTAACACTATAGATGGGACTATCCAACCCCCCACCCAACAACAAAAGCAAACTGAGAAAACTGAAGACCCCAAATGAAATAGATTATTTAAGAAAATCCGAAAAATGAAAATCTTCTAATTTTTTGTTTGTTTGTTATGTGTTACTGTTGTGGACCGCATTGAAGTAACAAGTCGACTGTTATTTTGAAAAAGACAACTTGATCCCATTTCACAATGTTGATGGGAAAAATTCCACAGTTGAAGAAGTATTTCTGCATAGACTTTTGTATATTCAGTTTTATTTTGGGGCTTTTTTTTTCCTTTGGTTAGATCGGAAACACTCCAACAGGTAAAATAAATTGAATCGTATTTTAGACATGACGAGAAAATTAGATATGGCTTTTCTTTCTATTTAGATTTAAATAGAATTTGAATGACAGATTTTGTACGGTAACAAGGGATGAACTTCACTTGATTGGATTTTACCTGTTGTGTGTATTTAGGTTCTCTCTGCTATGATTTTAAGGTCATTTTCAAGTCAAATGAATAACTAAAATGATGATTTTAGCCTATTTTCTTTAGCACTGATTTGGGATCAGTGAAAATCTATTGGTGAAAATGATTCTGATGAGAATCATTATTTCAAATGTCCTTTTACGAAATGACAACAAAACCGAAACTTAATTCGTATCTTTTGTTGTGAAACGAAGAAAAACATGGAATAATCTATTTGGATTTTCTTCTCAGGAAAAAAAAAATCTGCCACTCAACGAAATAATCTTAAAGTTAAATCAATCATAATGTTTCACTAGTTTTTCCTGTTCAAGTTGAATTTCAAGAAAAATGAGGAAAAACTAATATAATTTGCAATTTAAGTTATACAATAGCTCAGATCCGTTAAATAATTCTATTTTTATGTTGTTATTGAATTGTTCAAATAGCTGTTATTCACTCAGTATATGATTTGTTCTTTATGGTTTCACCCCGACCATCATACCACAACCAATAGTACTGGGCGACTGTTCAAATTTTCAGTAAATTCGTTTGGGTGGTGGTTTGGCGACTGGAATGATATCAAATAAAAAACCATTAATTTTTATTGTATCGTTTCAAAATGAGATTATCTTCAATAAAGAGCAACCACAAAAATACGTTTTGATGAAAATTCCAATTCTTTGTGGATTGACATGGCAAGAATGAAGAAAAAAAAATTGAAATTGACTGATTCGTATTTTAAAGCCGAATATTTGATGGGGTACCATTACAATGACATCTTAGGCCATCTTAAAATTGGTAAGGGTTGTCCGCCATACCGTTGATGTCACTAGTTGACGATGAACTGTGATTGTATAACGGGAGGACCAGAGGATGAAAATTCATTGATTCTGTGATTTGTACATGATGAAATCAATGTGACAGTGGAATGCCACAGTTCAGCCAGCCTTTTCTATAAACGGAAATCATAGAAATGAAAAATACTTGGGTTTAAATTCAATCTATAATACAATTTTACCGCCAATACAATTATTTCTATCCGCTGATAGATCTCTTATAAAAATTGATTGTTAAAAACCAATTTGATCATAACAAAAAAGAACGTGAAATAAAATTGTGAATGAAGAATTTAATCCATCATTTTATATTTGTTCTCAATTTTATTGTTGATGTAACTATAGTGACCCCCACGAAAAGCATTTAATACTCATAGAGATCTGACCATTAACTATGCCAATAAAAACTGAATTTATTTTTTTTTTAATTTTCTCAAATAAATTCAATCCGATCATTTGTTGAATTGAATTTTTTGGAACAAAAAATAAATAAATTTTTATTTTAAATCGAATTTGATCCTAAATGTATTATCAATTCTTGAATTTTATTTTATATTTGCAAAGGGAATGGCATGAAAAAAATCAATTTGATAACAGTGAAATAAAGAGCCTAATACATCATACCGCAGATTTTAATCAAATAGAAAGAAATATAGAAATAAATTGAGTTTTATCCGCTTAAAATAGATTAAAATCAAACATGGTCGGAGCATAACATACACTGGATAACATCATGTTATGGTACAGTAAACATCGACCTTAAATGTACATCGAATGGTACAACGATGTGCCAATGAATTATCGTAATGGATTAGAAATTAATAATTATTTGCATTTAATTAATAGAAATTTCATATTCACACAATTTCAAAACAAAAAACTGAATAGAAAACTTGTTGAATTATAAATCAAATTCGTCTGTATTCCACTTTATATCCGTTACCAGTTGTATGGAAAACATTCAAACAACAAATTTTTAAAATAACTACAAGTGGTTTGAGTATAGTGGCAATATTATAACCTCGTTATGATTAAATGCATAACGTCATAGAGAGTTTAATTTATATGCATTCAGTTTTTAATTGCTTCACATTCATATATGAATTTTTATTTACATACACAAAAACAGAACCGTTGAGTGGTTGTGAAAACTATGAATGTGTATGAATTACAGAAAAAACGATGAAAATTGGAACGAAATTTACCAATTCACTTTTTATTTCTATATCCTTTATGTCTTCTGTTGTATTCACAAATGGAAATTAAACACTTATCAATATGCCAAATAGAGTGTTTCATCTGATTCAATTTTTTAGCATTTTAGTAACATTCTCCCTTACGTTTTAACTGTGAATTTTCAAACTGAACAGAGGAAAATCATTCAAAAATTAAATGTTCAAGACCATCCATAGAGGGAAAATTGAAAATCAATAAATGTGAAATCAGAGACAAACAAAATGTGAATACCCTTTAAAATTGTTTTCATCATATATTCAATGACTGTTGAATGTAAATTGTTCAACTTCAAATTCACCCATACTCTGGCTCAGTTGATATCAGTCAACGACAATTATGTGTTATACCTCAACGCAGAAGCGTTGAAAAGTCTCATTATCCGCTATGTATTTAGTGTTTTTTCTCTTTATGCCACTGTTGAACTTTAAGACTTTCATAAAATGTATATGGCACTGCACATTAAATCCGTATGCGTACTTAATATTGTACACTCATTTATAGTATAGAAATTACTGATTGTAAAAACTACATTTGTATTCCACTATTCTTTTCCGTTTGTAGAATTCGAATGAACTTTTTAATTGGAATCGTTTGTATTTGAAATAACTGAAGATTTCGATCTTAATTTTCTTTCGATTCTTTTTATGTATTGCAATTTCATTTTATTTGATTCAAACTATTCGTTCTTGTAGTTAAATTGAAACTAAAAAATGAATAGAATGAATTTCCTTTCTTTTATATTAAAAAGATTGTCATTGTTAATGAATTAAAAGAGTTTCTTACAGAACGTTCTGAATACTTACAATTAAATCGATAAGTTTAACATCAACAAGTCATTGGTGGATACCTGATGAATGTCTGTTTGCCACCCAACCGTTTAATTAGATTTGTCTCGTTTGAAACGGAATCTTTTACAATACAAGAAGGTTATTGACAACTGACGAGTGGAAATGAATCGATCATTGACTTTGTCATAAATGATTGAAATTCTCACTAATGGCTATTCTACTGTTGATAATGTTTCTCTCAATTCATAACTCTGTTCGTTCCAATTAACCAAAGATTTTCACTTTATACCAACAATATGAGTTGGTACAGGTGTCATTTGTGAGTGTTTTCTTTCAGGTACGATGCAACATAAATGAAACGCCGTAGGCTTTAAGTCAACTTTTAGTGGCTGAAAAGTTCATGGTAGAATATCATTATTTCTTTTTTATATAAAATCGAAAAAGTGTTCAACAGAACTAGCGGGGACACCTGCATCACTGTCATAAAAACAGTGTTACATCAGGTAACATAATATATGTATAAAAACCAAACGGTTAATGTAATGTGCATTGGCGACACTGTAATTCTTCATCCAAATGAATACTTGGCTTTTACTAAAAAAAAAAAGAAAGAAAAATTACTAACTGACTTTATGGCATTTTTCCCAGTTAGTTTTTTTCCAGGCCACATTGAATAAAATTCATTGCGACAGTTCAAAGAAAATTGTCCAGAAGGTATATTTTCATGAGTGTTGGCTTCAACATTTTTCTTTTGCATCTCTCATTTACCTCCATAGTTTTGGGTATTTGACTGCTCTAAATGCCAGAAACACGCAATACAGAATATTGTATGCAGCAGTGTGTTGCATTTTTTTAGCTTAAATATCAAATATCAAGGCAAAAAGAATAAAACATTGTATCAATTGCTGGCAGCCAAATTACGAAAATAATATCCAGGGTTAATCTCTCTGCCATCATCCTGAGTAAACTGATGAAAAACTGGTTGGGCTCTAAAAGAAACAAGAAAAGCATTTTTATTCGGTTTATAAAGAAATAAAAATGATGGTGTAGAATGATGAACATTTTTACACTCAGCAATTTAATGCTTCTTGTAATTATGCCATATTTATTGGTGAAGTTTCTTTTTTTTGCCCTTTAAAGAAGTCTTTATTACCATTTCAGTTGCAATTTATATCGTTTTGGTACATACGGGTATGTTATGTGCAAATGAATCGCCAACATTCTAATCCAATGATTAATGATACAGGTCATCATCGTCACAAGGAAAATTTTTCTACCATTTGGCTTTCAGGGTTTCCCTCTGTTTCTCGGTTCATTTTTGAAACTCGAATAATTTGTACCTACACAAAGGTGAATTATTATGCATTAGAAATATCGTTTTACAGTGGGCCGCTTACAAAAATACTTTATACATTTATTATCCGCTTGAGCTGCCTTCAAGCGTTCCAAATACACACAAAAAAAACTCATAAAACGGATGGCTTTTCACAATTTTCTTCATTTTTAGTGGATCCAGATGACTCCACTAAATAAAACGGTTACCAAATATTCCATACGCTAAAAATAATTAAATTAAAGATAAAAAAAAAAATTAGAATTTTAAAATTTATGATTAGATAAGGAGTAAACTAAATTAGTATGGGACTTTTTCCGGATATAAAATTGGAATTTGCTAACAAGAAAATTAGAAAATGTTCATGTTATAAGAAAATGAAGGATATAAAACTCGTTTAGTCAGCACTAATGCTTGTCAGTTGATCAACTAAATGAATTTTCATTAAAACCAAGAGATATGAGGAACCTTAAATGACATATTTTTCCCAATTTTTTGGCTCTTTTAAAATAGCGAAATGATATATTAATTAAATCCATTAATCACTTTGAAGACGAAACAGTCTTGCATCTGAAGACAAGTTTCTTCATAGTAATAATGTCAAATTCCATGGAAGCATCAACACCTCCTTCTGAATCCCAATAATGAAACAATCTAATGTCAAACCTTAAAGGTGTGCATAATCAACTTGTTACCGTAACCATCATAATTCAATTGAATTTCGTTTTTATTAATTTCATTTTCTTATTCGGGAAGGAAATCACTTCAGTTTTTCTTTTAGTTTCACTATAGTGAGCCGAATATTTAACATGAAATTTAATGATGAATTGAACACAATTGCAAACAATTGAGAGGACAATTTAAAATAATTAGGGTTAGTTATTGCCATCGTTGCAAATATTTGTTGTCGTTGGCAGTTGTACAACACCCAAAGATGCAAAAAAAACATTAAATAATAAAAACTGTAAAATAAAATTGAATCATAAAGCCACCGTGTTGAATTTTCAAGTGGAGAAAAATTGACATGGCAATGACTCTTAGAATATAATAATAACATTATGAGCACACATAATACAATACGTGGATAGATTCGAATACGTACCATCATGGACGTAGAGTGTACTACCACAGTAGTAGCAGTGAATTGGTTTAATATTGCATTAGTCATCAGAAATAAAAAATTGTGAATCCTATAGTAAGCTCATTGAACCAAACTCCCCCTTTAATTTCTGTATGAGTGAATTGGTATGTTCTAATAAAATTTACAAGCAAAACGGAATCTTCTATGGTCTAATTATTCGTTCACAAGTGCAGCTGCATCAGCCAAGTGAAAGATGACAATGATTTGGCATCAATACCGTACAAGTATAAGATACAAATTCAGCCGTTTTTCAATTTGTACAATTCTGTTGTTTGATTTTTCCGTTTTCATAAACCGCAAAGAAAATGTAACGTTCTAATCATTTCAAAGTATTTGCCACTAACCACAAAATTACTTGTATTCCCAAAAATACAATGTGCAAGTGAAAGAAACCCTTTTTTTCTTATTGGATTAAATTGAAAATAAGAGAAATTATTACTTAAAACAACTAATCTGGAATGCATATCACGAATTCAAACGAAAACTTTTTATTTGTAATAATCATTGTGTTCTTTTATCCGTTGTTTCATGTACTGAATTTTCTATTTATTTGTTATTGTTAACAGAATTCTTAACAATTGACTACCGATACAATAGTTGAATATCATTGAAAGGTGTTATACATCATCCCCTTCAATAAATACCATGATACCCAATCAAGTAATTAAATTATA
This sequence comes from Coboldia fuscipes, assembly GCA_001014335.1. Classification (NCBI taxonomy): domain Eukaryota; kingdom Metazoa; phylum Arthropoda; class Insecta; order Diptera; family Scatopsidae; genus Coboldia; species Coboldia fuscipes. The sequence continues at coordinate 71,781 of JXOR01000055.1, read as the reverse complement.
CTTTAGTGAACCAGTCACTTTACCAATGAAGACAATCAAAATTACAATTTTCGTAAAATTCCAATTTGGTAATTCAATAGAATGTCATAAGTGATCTTTAAGCCCATTTGATTAATTATTCCATATAAATTCTAATTGAGCAATTAGTTATGAATTGAATTTCTAAAGTGATTTCAATTTAATTCTTTCAAATTTACGTACACAATTTACGATTGACAATTTGCAATTAGGATTCATTTGAAAATCATTGTATTCATGGTATTTAACAATAAACCATTTAGTGAAAGTGCATAATAGTGTCAGCATATAGAACATAATCATGTAAGTAAATGATAACCACATACATACCGTATGACACTCAACTGTTTGTTACTTTATTGAATCAACTGATTCAGCAAAATATAAAAATTTGATACGGTTTGTTTATTCTTCATCACTGAAAATTGCAAGGAAACAGAAAAAAGAAATAAGAAAAACATACAGAAGAAGGATTTACGATATAGTCAACGTTACTTTGATATTACCGGTCTCGCACACCATCAAGGAAATCGGAATGTGTGACATCTCTTATGTTTACCAAGGGATATGAACTACTACACCAGATTGTATCAAAATGTGCATCATCTCTCACTCGTATGAAGCACATTTAACATTTTCTTTCAGTTTTGTTACATCAAATAGAAAAATAACCAACATACCAGAACAGTTTAGTATTCCACATACCATCTCATTTTCCTCCAATGGTACGCTGATGAGGTAACAGGAATTGGTTTGGGGAGAATACGATGATGCCTTATCAGTCCCAAATAAAATGAAATTAAAAAAGGGTAAATTCATTCTTACACATGGATGCCATTTAGACGACACATTCACTATTTACTGAATGGGTAGTTGTGGGTGATTGCATCATTTGTTGATTATAGTAACATCTAACAAGTACACGTTCATAAAATTGATCCCAAGGAGTTAACCAGAATTCCAGAATCTATATACTGTATGATGTGCCATCAAGGGAATATAGAAAATTGCAGTTTGTTAAATTGAATGTGACTATCTTGTAAGAAACCAAGGCAAAAAAAACCTCATACAGTGGAAAGAAAATTTCCTTGTTTCTTTCACTTCAACATTGATAATTTTCTTGCACAACAAGAAGAAATGAACATTTTTTCTTTTCCTAGCAAAAAAAAATGTTGAATTTTTTCAATAAAAATAAACAAACAGAAATAATAAAAGAAAAAATGAATTGTCAGTCTCTTTCAGTTCAGTGAAAATGAATTGGTTTCAAAGGAATGAGGTGGCGTAATCAGCTATGGTTAAATAAACGCCACATTTATCATGTGGACCTCAAGCTGAGTGGAACGAGACAGAATTGAAATGTCTGTGAACGCAACACCATTTGAAATCAAATGATTTTAATTTCCATAATATTCATTTACCCATCTCATCGTCGCCATTTCTCTGTGTATATTTCCTCTTCCGGTGAAGAATATATATTTCATCGTCATAAGTGAAAAACATTACAGTGTTAGACAGTCCTGATGGTTGTGAATATGGAAAATTTGAAAATTTTTGTCGAGATTAGAATTACTCAATGATTGTGTGTGGTTATGCTTAACGACATAACCGAATATGATTGCATTACCATATGATAAAGATTGGTACCACATCACACGGATATTTAAATGATCTATTGCATGGGTTGTTTACAGTTAACAAGAAAAAAAGAAATACGTTTTTAGCCACATACGAGTGAGGTCTACAGCGAATGAATAATATCGCGATATCAATGTTTCTATGGTATTGCTTAACTACACTAGAATATAATGAATATCAGCCATCGTTAATCTTTTCTCTAATGTCTGAAACATGAAAAGTCTTTTGCTGGTATGATAGCAATCATTTTCCGAAATTTTTTCTCAATGTTTTATGCTTCTGGGGATAGGAAAATTCATATGAATATTCACCGAAAAAACTCACAAACTAATATACTCATCAGAATGGATAAATTACTTTCAAAATATGAGGTGATGGATAACGTGTGATTATAAAACATCTAAAGAGACCATCGTCTGAAGAGTTTCGGCCATCAAATAAAATGCAAAAAAATGTTTCAGATTCATACAATGAATAGACATGGTACCAGAAATGGATAACATACTGAATAATAAATAGACCATTCAATCACTAATTGGCAACGTAACCATTTATCATATTTCATTGAATTTTGCAATGTTCAATTGGTAATGAATTAAATAAATAATTTAATAATTTCCAATCCAAATGTACAATTTAGTGTTAAATACATTTTTCCCGAAAAAAAAAGAAACAAAAAATTTGAATTCTGATTAAATATCCGTTATTATTTTCAAATTTATCTTGTTTGAATTAAACAACATAAAATGTATGATTGGCTGTGAATTGAAAAGTCATTCGTATACCAATAAAATGGTAACACATCCTCTTCAATGGCAAAATATATTATGATAATTTTTCCTCATTTTCAACTGAATCACAGGAGAATGGCATAATAATTCAATGGAACTATAGAATTGTATGTTGATTTCAAATAAACGGACTTGATTGAGATTTAATGTGTACGATGAATACAGTAGAGAGGTTTTTCGGATATTAATTACAACACAAAAGGTTTCATCATAATTGATATGTGACTGTGAGGTGGGGAATTTTATGGGTATTTTTCATATATAGAGGTAATCATTTCAACATTAATGGACCACAAATTTGTCATTCTTTAATTAAAAATTTGCTATCATGAAAATGTTTGTTGTTATCAAACCAATTCTTCTCTCTCTCTCGATTCTGACGGTTCCTCTATTGTTTTAACCATATCGAGAGACTAATTGTAAAGTATTTTAATTGTTATTTTTTTTATTCATGTACTTTGCTGCTGCCATTCAATTGTGGAACAAAAAAACTGTCACTCTGTATTTTGTTGTATACCAATGTCGTATACGATTGGGTTGATATCCAATAGAGTATACTAATGAATTCACATTGGCATAAAATACCAAAACGATGAATTTCATGCGTATTCTTCTAATCGATAACATTTTCATTCATTTTACGTTCATTCTAGTCTGTTGTGTCTGGCCGATTTTGATCAATCGTTTATGTCGTGGTTTGATACGCAACTTTTTTTAGAAGGGATTTATTCAATAAAATATTTGCATCATCTGTTGTCGAATGGCATGGAAAACCTCGTGATTGAACATATGAGTTATCGGTTATCGGTTTTCGCTTCCAAGTAAACACGATGGAATAGATTGACCAGCGTGATATTGGTTCGATGTGATTTGAATGGACCATGTGTGATGGAAATACATAAATAGAAATTCATTTACTTCGAAACGCAATCGATTTGGTAACTATCAATTGAAAATTGGAAATGTTTTTTTTTATTTTTCATAGATTGGTCTAGTGAATGATTCATCAGTCTCCTTTTCTATTCACTTTAAATTGGGTGGTTTAAGTTTATTTTTAATTAAAATAAAAAACAGAGAAGAACACATCATGATACATGAATTTCTAAAAAGTTGAATTATTTGAATTCGGGTGTCCATTCAATTTACAGAAAAATCAAAAACCAGAGTTTTCCGATATTTGATAGAGTGACATTCAATTGTGTTTGAATATTTCATATATTTTGGACCAGAAAACCGTAAATCAATTGACCAAAATCAGATCTATTCACCCACTGATTTTGGTTGGTAAAAAGAACCACCCACACTTCAATATCAGAGTGTGAGCAATGAGAAAATCATCAATTTGGCCTTAAGTTAATATTTGGTGTGTTAATCAGTTTTTCCCATTATGGAATTTTTGTTCATCAAAAGATTAATTCAGGTGTGTTAATTTAAAATTCTTTTGGATAATTCCACGTATTGAATTTGAATCAATTTTTCACTCTTCTCATTCGAGTAACATGAAAAACACTAAAATAAATGAGATAACATTGATGTTATATGAAAAAAAAAAAACATTTAAAATTATTCGATCAGGAAATCAACAAATCTGCATATTGCAAACAATGTTAAATATTCAAATGTTGCAGTATTTATGCAGCGATTTGCTATTTCACTTCAATTTTTTTTTTGTTCCAGTAATTTTATTGAATAACAGACATTTTACCCGTAATTATTTAATTGAAAAACGATAAATGAAATTAAACAATTATTGTTAGATTCTGGGGTAAAATACAAATCCAATTAAAATGAATAAAAAAACATTGAACTACCTACAACCAAACCGAATATAATTTTCCAATTTAAATTGATCGTGCATAAAACTTTTCCTCTCCCATTCTCTTTTGATTCCAGTTTATTAAATCTGACTGTGGAACACCAACGGGAACCAGAAAAAAAAAAGACAAAATAAATCAACAAAACTTCCATCCAGACAGAGAACTTTTGTTCACCATCTCCTACCGATTGTTATTTTGTTAATTTTATTCAGTGGCCAACGAACATAAAAAAGAATTATTCACAACAGTGATTGCGTTTCTTTTGGCAAAACAACAAAAACTCGTTATATTTTATGATGGATATGGTATAACATTTTATGTTTACGCAAAATAAAAAAAGAAAATCCGCGAAAAATATAAAAACAAAATATCGAATACAACATAGAATTGGTTTCAACTCTTTATGCAATCAACATTATTCAGGTTTTTTTGAATGTCATTTTACTGGTTACGAGTACAGAATAATAAAATTATATACAAATTCGTTGATTTTTTTATTTTAAATTGCAGTAAAATTGTGTATTCAAACTTGTAATTTGTATGTTCAATGTGACGATGAAAAAGAAAGAAACTTATTGAATTTTACAATCGTTTAATTCGAATATTATGAAATTCATTCAAGAACAGACTGTTAAATGCATTGAGAATAACAGAAATTGAAATAAAACGGTTTAATGAAACCAAAAGAATAATCTTGATTAATTTACTTTAGTCAATGAAGAAGATGTATGGTGCATTCAAATCGATATCAATCAAATAAAATCTATGGATCTTTGGTACATTAAATCGAAATTGAATTCAAATTGTCAAATATTAAACCACAAATGGTAAATTGGAAAATGGTTGAGTTACAATACATTTGCTTGCGTTTGCAGAAAATTAACAATAAAAAAAGAAGAAATTCATTTAGAATTGACCATTGTTTTCTAAACCAATGGGTTAGTTTTCATCCACTAAAATAGAATTGATTAGAGGGAAATTGAACTGTTACACATATGAACTTTTCATTTGGATAGTTTTAACCGTAATGGTACAGTCATAGATCAAAATTTTCATTTCTTCTTATTGGCACTAGAGTGGTAACCTTAAGGGAGGCAAAGATTAAAATGAAATGTAAATTTTTTTCCAATAAAGAATACTTCCAAATAAAAAGAATGAAATTGGAAATTAGAACAAAATTGAATTTCTTAATCACTATTGATCAATGGAATTATTGATTTTTCTCTGTGCTTATCATAGTGAATGAAGGAATTCAATGTTGCTTCATTTGAAAACTTAATAAAATGGTTTCGAACGTAAAAGAACAATAAAAATCACTTTAAAATCCATACATGATAGTTTTGATACATTTATGTGTGTGATGACTCAAATGATTACATTCATGTTCATAGTACATGAATTTAATCACACAATTACAATGGAGCCATTTTCCAATCATATTATATGTATCATATACCATACGGTTTACACCAAACAGTATAACTGAACATTGAAATAGCATTAAAATGTTTTGTAAATTTTGCACCCATAATACGGATTATATTGTTCATTGAATTTGAAAACTGATAATTACAACATTGTGCAATTATCATAGTCATTTTCTCTCATGAGGCTTATGGTCATTGAGAACTCAGAATAATTGATAATGCACATTTTGGTGTTTTATTCTTTTTCTGTTTTCAATTTTATCCCATGGATTTCATTAAGAATGAAACAGAGAGTGGGTGATAATGTGATAAACAGAACACAAAAAAAAAGTAAACCAAACAATTTAACACCTCCTCAGATATGAAGGATTTCCATGTTGAAATTTAATGAAAAATATTCTTGGTATTCAGTGCCAACAAACATAATTGAAATTGATAATCTTCAATATGGAATTCTTATGCATTTCGATTTCGATTTACTAATAACTTTAATGTATTTTCCTGTTACAGTTAAATGAATCCATTACTGAACATCAATTCCTTTATCGTTCATTTGCCACCAACCAAATGAATAAGAAAACATAATAAATTTTCTTTTGATCAAAACACCCGCTAGTACTGAACAGTAAAACAAGTGATAATATCACGTTTGCATATCATTACGTTTTTCTACTTTATCAATTGAAAATGCACCCAACACAAATACCAATGAATGAATAATATTCATAAAAAAAAAATTCAAAACGAAATGATACTCAAATCATAGGCATTTCTTTACTTATTTTCTGTAACCCCAAGGAATCTGGGGTGTTGTTTTCTTTCCTTCTTTTTTTATATCAACGAAAGAGTTCGTTTCGTCTATTTATTTTCTCACTTTGATATTCATTGGGAATTTACAAGGTGTTTGAATTTAACCCATCGTACACAAAGAAAATACATTTTCCTATCACATTTCCCATAGCAAAATGAGAAACACCTTACACCTTGCATAGGAATAGAAAAAAATAAGAGAATTTTTATTCATTTTAATATAAATATCTTTGTAATGTTAAGCATTAAAATGTAACGAGATCAACATAATGAAATACTTTTTTATTCTCCTTCACTTGGCATTAAATTTTCATGTTTCTTTAGTGTTAAAGGTACATCATCATATTTTTAAAAGGTTTTTTTTTCCTTTTTAAGAAAAGTATTATTCAATATTGAATTTATCACAACGTAATGCCATGAAGAATGAATTATCTTACAAGAAAAAGAAATTCAACATTATCAAAAATGGATTTCCTTATAGAGCGCAAAAAATTCACTTTTGCCAACAAAAAAAGGTGGAATAGGAAAACATTTTTCTTGAGCCAGTTTATTGTATGTGCAGTTTTCTTAATGCATCATATCAGTTGTGTATAATTTTGCAACAAAACCCAAAATTTCATGTAGGAAAACAGGAGATTATCCTTTATCAACTTCCCCATATAAAAAAAAAAAAGAAATAGAAACATCAGAGCGTGTGTATATGAAATCGGAACGACATGATCCCAGGAGTGTTTATGCTAAAAGAAATATTCGATAGAAATCTACTTCGTTTAGGTTGTTTTGTATATAGTTGAAGAGGCTCAACATATCAGTTGCAGTGACTCAAACGCCTGAATGATATTGATTTTGATAAGGGTTTTTTTGCTCTATTGCCAACCCTCCTGGTGTTATGTCGTCTTTTGAATATGGCCCATTATGAATTAATATAGTTAGTACTAAATAGAGAAAAAAAAGTAAATAAACCCAAAGAATAATATGAATTTCGTGTATTTAAATGCAATCAAGAGTATTAACTAAATGTTTGTAAGCCTTCTTGATACCGATGATTAATAGAACGTAACCAATGGTGTACATATAAAAACGATAAACTACACACAGTAATCCACATTCACACGGAATATACCACATACAATTGATCAATGGAAATATAAAGCATTTCAGTTTCTTTCTGTTTTTTTTTTTTTATTCTTCTGTCACGAAATCCTAGTCACTATACCATAATACCCTGAATGATGGCTAAATAATTGTGTAACATTGCTGTCATTATATGAACATAATAATATCAAAAGAAGCATAACAGTTGAAAACGAATAAAAATTTTGTGTTTTTCTCTTAGCTAAAGTACCATTGAGGTAGTCATAAATTTATTTGTGCAGTAATCAACACTGCACCGTTTCATAAATAACTAAAAGTTACATGAACAACGAAATTATATGCAATTTAAAATTGAATACCTCCCTCCTATAGTTGTTTTTTAAGGAACATATAACTGTGAAAATCATAAAATTTTATTATGAAATATATTGTTACAAATCATAGTTGTCATGTAATTTTCATTGAATACTGTTTATGTATTGGATTTATATTTATTTTTTTATAAAAGACCCAGAAAATCATATTTTTATTAATTTTAAAGAAATGAATAGAATTGTTAGAATTCCATGTTTTCAAATTATCAACTAAAAACTCGTATAAATTCTTTATGACTATAAATGAAATTTTATGTACAAGTGATGTATTCGACAGTTCCAATATTTTCATGTAATGAAAACATAAAAAAAAAAATTTAATTTCAAAATTGTAGGTGTAATATAATAAATATTATTGACTGTTAAAGTCCTCGATGTTTGATGAGTTTGAATGTGAAAATTACATTGCAATAATCAATATGTTGATTACATAAGCTGAAGGTGTGAGTGGTAACACTGGAAATAAATGTGGCTCAATTTAACACATAATTGAATAATTGTCCAATAATTTAATTTTTTAATAATCAGTCTGAACATCGTTCCACTTAATAGAAATTTTATTGTTCAGTGATTAACTATTTTTCGGTTTTTAATCGATATCAGGTTTTAAAATTATCCAATTTATACATAAAAATTATGTTGAAATCAACATGTAAATGTCAAAAAATTCTCATTTGGCCACTAGAAAATTAATATGATTAATGAAAACACAGTCAGAGCAAAAAAAAAAAATGAACAGGGAAATTGTGATTACATTTATGTCGAAATGAGGAAACATAAAATTTTATTTTAACTTTTATCCAATTAATGATTGGATCATAAATTTATTAGTTATTGGGTTGTTCAATCCAAGTAAAAAGTAAAAACAATAAAATACTACAGTGCTATCCAGTCAAACAATGATCAATACTGAATTCAGTCTAATTAGTAAATTAAAATCGATTCATTTCCATTTTATTTTTCTCTGTACATTCATTTGTTAAAAAAATCATAATGTTTCATTTATTATGAATTTTTTTTATTTGTTGCTTGTTATAATTCCACTTGAATTCATTGGAAATTAGCGTAAATAACAAATATTGACATACCATGTAATACGTGTATGTAATTCTTCACATAATAATTGTTAATTTATCTTCATTGTAGTTTCATTTTTATCGAGATTCAGTGGTACTATTAACGGTGCTTATACTCAACCCTTTCCTCCATTGTCGGGAGGGGAGTTATCTCAATTGATTGTACATTATATGATTGTATACCATTGAAAAATTGTTTATAAAATTATCCAATTTTAGACTGCAATCCAATACAAAACCAACGAAAATTTTAACTGACACGAATGCATAATGAATCCATAATAATGTTGATTTCATTTTCTCTTTTACTTTTTTTGTGTGTTTATCTCTGTTTCATTCAAATTTTAAATGATGTACATTTACTCAATGGAGATTTTTCCGATAGAAAATATTTTCCATTTATGGTCCATATCCATTCATTATTCATTTTACAGACTATAACCAATACAATAACAATTTTTGTTGTATAAAGTGCAACAAATAATAATTCGCTTTTTCTCATTTTTTTTTTTTTTTGGTTGGTGAGCTGTTGTTACATTGGGGATAAATTATTATGGTCTACCATTGAACTGAAATTCTAGTCTCTCGTTTTTATGATATTCCCATTACGGATATTTGGTATGCAATCGGTTATTATTAATGTCAGGTTATACAACAACAGTGAAAAACTAAAACTAGAGGCATTTAAATGGATATCGTTCAATTGATTTCATGAATTTTAACTATTTTTTTGGGTGTAATATTCGAAATACATAATAATAAGCGAATACATCATTGAATAGCGTTACTGTTATTTCATCTATTTAGCAGTGTTTCTGTTTTTTATTGTTGCACTTTTCCATGATTGTTTAACCGTCAGGAATTACACATCAGTAAGTGAAAAAATATCGTTACTCAATTCGACTGTTGAATTTAAATTTTCTCCATTTTTGGTGAACCAAATAATATTCTGTAATCGATGCCATTGTAATTTCCCTTTCTGTGTATTCAATTGAATTCTTATTTATTTCATTCCCTCATATGATTTTTACTCTCATTGTAATGTATTGCTTATCGTTGAATATTTTTGTGGCACTGATATGTTATACGATTTTATACATTTGCAATTTTATATGTAAATCAATGTGAGCATTGGTATCGATCTCAGAACGACAACTAAAAATACAATGACAGTATAACATTGAATAACAAGATACTCATCGTATTGGTTAAATGTACACATGAGAATTTTTCCATTATGTAAAGTGGAAAATTTGATAAAATTTATTTCATTATTTAGATTTTGAATTTTTCTTCTATTGGTAATAAATTGCATGCAAAAATTTAACGGTTGCATTTCGATTATGAGAGAGTGTTATTCGGTAGTAGGTGGTGGTTGTTGTTTGGCACAACGTTCGACCAACGAATGAAGCATTGAATAAACACAGTACAATGCTATGAAAAGAGCAAAGAATAAAGTGTTTTTAGTTCATATTATGACACATTGTGTTTAGGTAAATCAACATAATTTAATGCACTTCATCGATAAAACTTTAAATAAAAAACACCAAAATTAGATTTTATTATGGAAAACACATAAATTTTCCTTCTGTTTGTTCTGTATTACACCTAGAGATTTAGTGAAAAATTCAATGAATATTTTTTGGCATATATTAAATGCAATATTTAAATGATTTTGTGACCATATCAATGGTGTTTTCCTCATATACTCTATGCACATATTTTACAATGATAATAATTTTATTCAATTCCATTATTACATAAGGGGATGAGTTCATACATTTTCCATTTCCATTTGAAATTATTGAATCGAATCAATCAAGTGATTTAAACTGATATGATTTTACAATGAAAATTTATATTTTGTGAATTGAAAATTAAAAATTCGTCATATAGTATCAAATTTCTCCCAATGCATTCCAAATAGAAAGAAATATTAATCTCTTTAATTGGCATTCAATTGAATTACATCAGCAACTTTGTGATGTATTGAACATACACATACGATATAAATCAATTTAAAAAAAAATAACCTTCACTCCCGTATCAAATAATTCAATCATTTCCAACAAAAAAGAAATAAAATGCAATGCAACCATAACATTATACCATTTACACATTTAAGAAGCAGTAGGGTACATACAGTCGGTTAGATTAGAAAATTTCCAATACTGTATAAAGGACCCCTTCAATAACCGAATGACAACAATAGCATCACTATGAAATCAACTCATTTGTAATAAAGATAGCCAATTATATTCACTGATGTGATCATCCTAAAAATTAGAATTAAATTAGTGATTTATGTTTGGGGTGATAACACTCTTCTATTCTCTATAATATTCTTCTATTTTTTACATATTGAAATCTTTGTATTCCGTTTTAATATCCGCTGATTGGCAGTAAACATGAGTTTGTCTTTTCCGAATATTTAGTAGCCGCAAGGGTAATTTGCAATTCCATTGAATGCATATTCAGTTTATTTGGAATATTTCGTAATCGAAAAAGAGGCATTTACTAAGAATGGTAAGACCCCACCACCAATGGTCATGTGTATCTATCTATGGATTATCTAGACGAGATCTAATCAGAATAAAATTTATGCGTGAGTCCGTTTTTCTCATTGCTAAATACGATTATGGTAAAATTTTAGCATGTTTTCAATGTTGTTGTTCTTATTTTTTTATGTTTCGGTACACTGAATGGTATTTTCGCACCCCTCTGGTTCATTTCACTCTGTGAGTGTATAAGAGATTTTAATTCATATTGTCTTGATTGAATTTACTGATATGAATGATGCGGTACTAAACATTAAAATATCTTCTTCTAAAACTCTGATTCACACCATATCTCTCCATCAAATTCATCGGGGTAAAAACTTGTTCCAATGAATGGTTTAACGACCAACGAAACCGGTGATAGAGACACACTCAATGTATGATGGCATCATAATCTACAAATCAAAAATACCAGAGATAAATTTATTTAGCTAATTCATATCACTGGATTTTAGTATGAGTATATTGTGGGTCTCTACCCCATAGAACATGTTATTCGTTTTATATAATCCAATCTATGTACGCATTGTTGCATTTTAATCAAACAAAAATTTACGTATCTATAATGTCACTCATAGCAATTAACTTCGACACGGATTGGTACTTTCAGTCTGAATAAAATGATAATCGGTAACTGAACAAAATAGAAAAAAAAGGGATGAATTATGAATGCAATGCAAATGATTCAATTCAAAAGTTTTTATACAATTGAGATGTGATTCAAGAAGAAGAGATGATGGATATAATGCAGTTACTCTGTCTATAGTCAAAATACGTAGTGTAGTGCATCAATGTCTATTAGAGATGATGTTATGTTCCCTACACACAATTCCCACGTGAGCTACAAGTGAAAATGTTTTATGTTTTTTATTTTTTGTACCGCAGAAAAATTCTTATCATCATCAAACATTTTAAAACCATTGACGTTACACACTATACATTACGCAATTCGTTATGCAAAATATTCAATGACTTTCTAATATTATTACTAAATTTACTCATTTTGTTGTGCATAAAAAATCAACGCACTACCATCGTACTTTGTTTCGCAAAAAAAAAAAAGAGAAAAAGGAAATAAAAATTAATGGCAAAGTACTTTATTTTCAACTAAATTTTTATCGCAATCATTCTAATTATGATAACTCATCCATGAAGTATTCGATGTTTTCCTTATTTTTTATTTTCCACCCTCAGACTCCTTGTCGTTTAAGAAAATGCGGAACAGAAAAAATAAGAATAACGGCATACGATTTAATAAATGAATACAAAAAAAAACCAAAAGAAACTAGAAGAAAAAGTTTTAAATTAAAAATGGTAAATCGGGGTAATTAAATACAATCTCGTTGTCTTCATTTACTTGAAAATTTAGTTGTTGTTCTGTGTGTATGTTCTTATACGTTTTTTCTTTAAATTCTTTAATGGTATGGCGGATGAATACCCCATCACTCTCTGATTGTTCGCCAGCTTGTATTTGATTCAGAACATTTTCATAGCCGTAATACATTCTAATGAACGTCCTTCCGTTTTTATCATCGACATGATTTGATGGAAAATAAGTGAAGAATATTTTTCTTCTTTTTTTTTTTTGACTTCAAGAACGAAAAAAAGACTCAAAATCTTTTTATTCTGAGAAGAAAAAAGAAACGTTTGAATTAACTTGTAACGACACACCAGAAGCGATGGTCCATTTGAAAAAAAAAAAACGTTCGGATAGAGACAGTTAAGTAAAATTAAATTGATGTACTATTAAGTAATGAAAGAGTTCGGTACCATCTTTTCGTTCAATTTAACAAGAAACACTTTAGAATTTCTTCGTCTATTTCATTTCTCTTTTAAAGAAAAGCAATCTTACCAGCTGTTGAATTTGACCAATGTTTTAAGTATTATAATCAAATAAGAATAACATATACAAGAGATGTACCATTAAAAAGGTTCAACTGATATAACACTTTGTTTCTACTGGCATATACAATTTCAATGTCAGATGATGGCCTGTGGTCGTGACAGTGATAACGACATGGCTACCCCCCTTCACATAAAGTCAAAGTGAACTTTCTACTTTCTTTTTTTTACTTTTCTTGTCTTCATTTAAGTAAGTGCCAGAGCATAAGAGAGTGTATTGCCTTTCTTCACTTCCTAATGCCATTTAGTCGAAAGGGGATATACCCGCTAATATCCAATTTCCCTTGCAATCTTTTTTTTTCACAAAATAACAAAATGATATTGTTTTTTCAACACTCGATGTTGGTATTAATTTTACTTTTTTTTCTTCCTTTTCACTTGAAGGTTCTATACTTTCGTCGTGTATTTTTTTTTAAACTAATTACACAAAATTAAGCACCCAATTTTCCACAGAGCCTATTATAAGATTTACTTTCGTTAGAAACCGTTTTGTTATATTTTTCTTCGTTTCTGATAAAAGAAAACATACACAGTAAATTCCCATCACGCTGAGACACCAATGGGAAACCATTCGTGGTCGATGGTTCTTGTGGATGTGCCACACATATACAACCAATGTTAAATCATCATTAAGAAACATTGAATTTTTTTCTTCTTGTTGCGTACCATTCGAATTAAACCGTTGGGCATGTGGTAAATTGTATACGATTTTCTAGTAAAACAATTCTTGGCGCGTTCTTATTAAAAGTAACATGAAAAATTTAAGTCATTATTAGCTTAATTAGTGTTAGACGTCGGGGTCTTTCTTATTGTAGTGTCCAAGCTGTTCGGGTGTCATAAGTGGTTCAAGAGTCGTTCAATGAATTGCTTTGTAGCACGTTTTTTCTTCCCTTGCTCGCCTTTACAGTTTGTTTTGGAGTACTTCATTTAGTTACACCACCACCCGCGGGCAAAATTACTGGAATGCATTAGAATAAATTGCAACTAATAATGAGAATACTTAGCGGCAACAACATTTTTGTTTTTAATCTTAAGGAGTAATTTTCAATTTCATTTTTAATTATTCTCTACTAAAATTTGAATGGAAATAGGACCGAGAAAGGAAAAACACTACTCAATTAAAATTTTCTTAAGAAAAAACGAACTCTTAAAGAACTACTTTTATGCCGATCTTAATATGATTCTGATTTTCTTTTTTTAATTGAAAATTTTCTTTTATTTTCTCAGTGAATAACATCCAATTAGAGGGAAGCTAGATAACGAAGTGAAGAAACATTAAAATAAAAATCTATTCATACTCTTAACCTAAATGAGAGTGACTTGGTAAATGGTTGTTAAAATTGAAAAATCGGTAAAAAGAAGTCATCTAAGAATGATGAGTATATACGAGAATCAAATTAAAACCAATTCAAGAGAGATAGATTGGCGATGATGGAAGAATACCAAGGGGTTCTCACTTAAGATCTTCTTTATAGAAATACGTTTCTTTTTTATCACTCATTCTGTCACTTAATAAGAAACGCGGTGGTCCTTAGGACATCACTTATTAATTCCTTTGAGGCACAGTGACAAACCTCATTATACAGTCAGATTTTCAAATGAGAAGAGAAAAAAAAAACGGAATGCTAAAGAGTAATGTAATGAAGAGTGTTTTCTAGGTAAACTACAATGAAATTTCATTTGATTTTTATCATCTCCCATATTGATACGGACAATTTAAAATCAACGGTTTTTTTTTTAACTTGATTCACATTCCCACCACTCACAACATAAAAACAAAACATCCGAAAAAACAACCGAATCTCAGAGGGTTGAAAATCTTTTAAGAAAAACCAAGAAAACAACCAAAAAAAAAAGAGGAAAAATACCTTTTATAACAAGTTGACTATGGTATAAAGAACAATTTTTGACTTGTAAATTTATATGCATTGCTGATAAACAACACCAGAAAAAAAAATGCAATTCCCATGGGTGCTATTTAAGCAAGTTGTTGTTTTGCATTCACAATTAAATACAATTAAACGACATAACAGTGAAGAAATGCAAAAGAAAGAAAAAACGATTTTTTTAAATGTTTGATAAAGTCTCTGGCACACGATGGTATTCCATGACGATAGAACAAAAGGAATCAGAATGTTGGTAGCCAAGTACAAACGCCCACTGCTGATGATTGCTGAGTTTCTTGATTTATCCACCGTTACTGTTACCATCTACTAATCTCATTCTCCTGTTATAACTAGAAACAATTCGATATGGTAAAAGATAGGATAGTGAAGTCTTTTGGGGTTGGTACCATGATGCTCCGTTCTATTTGAATACGTGCCAGGAATAATGAGATTCCCAGTTTTACTTTATCCCAATGGTTTAAATGCTGGTTGAGTTGGGATACCAAACATACAGAAAATAAAGTGTTTTACAAAATCAAATGATAAAATTTACTTTGAGTCCACGTAAAATCACCAATACTGCGGCATAAGAAGCATTCGCTTTGTTAATTTCCAAATATTGGATGAGATTCAATAACGTTTAGTTTCTGTTATTCTATCGATATGAAATCTATTGCATACCACCTGTGTATGTGTTATAAAATCACTTCAAAGACAATACGATTATTGAGTATATTGGAATCAGAAGTAACCGTTCATGTTCATCACTCAAATTGGCTAAAAACAGTTTAAAATCAAACCTCCGTTTTGCTATATGAAACATGAAAATGATCTCTGTTTGCCAGACTTCATTGTTTTTTTTTATGTTTTCCCCACCAATGAAATACTGAAAGACGAATGGAATTTTCTTTGCCAATTCTAAGACACACTTGGGATTCAATGGATAAGTACTTCGTAGTACCACTTCGTCAGACACTTTTATTTCTAATACTTTTTAGATTAATTTTTTTTTACTTCGACTATTTCACATGTGAAAACTGCAATGCCACTTAAATCGGGGGGATAATTTCCAAACCGAAAATTCTTTTATCCAATATTAATGTATATCTTTGTTTAATGGTCTCGACAAATATCCAAAAGAATGTCGTTGCCAGATCCATTGGGGAAACCAAGAAAATAATACAAAAACAATTGCATTGAATAATGCAATCCAATCGATCATTGATTTGTCAATGATTGAGGTGTATACGTTTCATAATTCATGATGGTTGAAAGGTTTTCTAAAACGGTACCGACATCATTTCGTACTTCTGAGTTTAAAATAAAAATCAAATCAGTTCAATTGAAGCAGAAAACAAAAACTGTCGAAAATACAAATGATTTTCTTTGATTTGAAATCATTTTTATTCACTGTCTTTGGCATATGGTATACCATCACATACCACAGCGAACAAGTCAATTTTGAATTGTTGCATTGTTATCATAACAGTGGATAGATATAAACACACAATTTCTATGAAATAAGACCATAGGGATTCAGTTTTGATTACAAACTGTATATAATTTTCTCTTCATCTATTCGGTTATCAGTGATTCCAGTTATATGATACAAATGGGATAAATGATTTGATCATAAAACCATAAAACATAAAAATCATTGTCATATATCAAAATAAAAACTAATCAATGGTAAAGAAAAATCGAAACATTTGAATCAAATGAAATTCATGAAATGCGTAAAAGTATTTACTTCACATTAAAATTGTACTTTGGGATTTAACTTTTCATCGATTTTTATGATTCCTTCTCGCCAGTGAAAAATCATTCGATTGAATAAAAGGACTTTCGCCAGTGGGTGAAAGACGATATTCCAAATACAGTAAAAACTCCCTTAAAATTAATCGTGGCCAGAACCTCTTATAGCGGAAAATTAAATCAGCACACAATCGGACCAATTGCCATATCTATTCAACCGTAAATAAAAATCCCTACTGAATCGTTTTTATGCGTTTTTCTTTATATTCTGTTGTTGTTGTTGTTGTTGTTCACTAAACAAAATCTGACTCATTCAAACTGTTCTACGGTGGACCGAATAAATTTAGGATTTGCAACTAGGCGAAAACATATGCTGAACCATAAAAACCACTCAATTTTACTTTTCACCATTTGACAACTAACAACATTCCATTTCAACACTGAGTGTAAGCATAGTAACACTGAGCCAAAGTGACGGAGAAAAAAAATTGAACCGTCAATATGATGAAAAGTAATAAAATGTAAAATTCCATTAAGTTGGCTCATAAAATGTGTAACCATCCTGATTGTTTTCCATTCATTTTTGACCTTTTGATTAGATGAAATTTCATTTCGTTCCTTTTTTATTCCTGGCTTTCTTCACTCTAAAAAAAAGAAACAAAGTTAAAATAGAATCAAATTCTGTTACATGAAATGAAAATTCGCGTGATGACTCGATGAAAATGAAGAATTCCCCGTGTGCTCTTTAAATCGTACATACATAACATAACTCTCTGATTGCCTGGAAGCGTAATCATTTCACTGTTTGTTTATTAATCCAGCTCCCACTGATTCCCAATGTTGATGTACGTACAGACTACGAATACACATAAAACTTTGAATGTGTTTAATCTACATGGATAACCATCCCTGATAAGAATGGTAACCACAACATGATCGTCTTGATGAATATTCCATAAATTCTAAATACTGAAGCAAAAGGAGTTTCATTGCCATCCAAAGTTTATCATTCCTTGATACGTTGTACTTCATATCATGTATACATTTTGACTGTTGAATACTGAATGAATGTGAAATAACTCATTTCAGTTGAATGCAATCAGTGGCATCTTATTATGGTTATTTGAATTAAAATTGTTATACAACATCAAATTGACACTGTTGCGCCTCCGTCTTGTACTATGGAAGGATACTTGAAACTGAATCTCATTATCGTTTTGTACAGGATGGGCTTGAAATAAAAAGGATAGGAGGCAAATGCGTCGTATAAACAATTCATAGAAGATCACGATGCGTAAAACTGTAGAGCTTCAGTACAGTGTGAATGGAATGTGTTGGTTTTGATTCTCTTCATAAAATTATCCTTAGGCGTAAGTTAAAGCACCTCATGTTCCTTAGCAGTAAAAACCATTTTTATATCCTTCCTGGGTTTCGCTGTTGTTTTTACTTTCCTTTGCTTCTTTTTGGCTCTTCACTGAATCTCAATGGTCTGTTTTTCTCTTCAGCTCCACAACCAAAACCGTTTGACTTCATCTCAGTCTCAAGGGTTTTATTTCACAATTTCATATAACTGAAAGAATAAAATCATTTGTTTCTCCTTTACTTATTTTTTTATATCGCTAAAAATGAAATGAATTTATTTTTATGACTGCATGGTGTCGCTCTATATAATATTTTCTTGGTTGGTAATCATCTTCTGTTTGATGTAATGCGTTAAACCATCAGTTTTGTCTGTTGGCTATCCGATTATGATCTTCCTTTACCAAATACACAAGATCCATTTTGTTTGGCTATAAACGCAAAGTAAGCTTATTATCCGTGCGTAGTACACAATAGCTAATGGTCCAATCCAGATTCATTGCACTGTTGTCATTTAATCTTATTTCATAATGAAAATGAGATACCCATAAAGACAGACGATATGCATCGCTCAAAATAATATAAAAAAACTGGTAGAAAAATAGCAGTGGCGCAACGACAACATAATGAATTGACTTAATTTGATTGCAAACGTTCAAAAAGATATACGCGAAAATAATGGTTGTCCTCATCAATTTGAGGGCCGTTTTGCTATTTTCTTCCTTTTCTTTCTATTCCATTACTGTTTGGTAACCTGCAGGGAAAATGATCAAAATATCTTAGTATGATGATATCGGCACTATTTATCCATTGTGATTTAAAACATTATCACTGTAGACAAAAATGAAATAAAACGAGAAAACGAAAAAAAGGAAATTTTTTATTGGAATCATGACTGAATAGGGGTGGCCGTTTATTTCATTTCAAACAAGCAACTGACTTCAAATTATAAAACAGAAAATAGAAGGCAATGAATGTGTCATTGAATGGTAGAAAGTTGAAAATTTAATTCATTCTTAGTATTCTTTTTCTATTTCGTTTCCTTGCAAGAGAGAATCGGTGATGAATTCAAAGAGTAAGAAACGATAAAAAAAGAAAAAAAAATGCATTAATTCTGAACGCGCTCAATTCACTATTATCTCCTGTTATCTATGAAGCAATTTAACGGGATAAAAAAATGCCATCTCCATAGCTACTATGTTAGTTTCAAGTGGAACTGTTGACATTCAGACCAGAACAATTTATTGGCACTTCTACTTCGTTTTGTTTTCCAACACGAAACCATTTAATACATTTGTGAAAATGAAATATAAAAATCGAATTGGGCATTTTCTTGAAAAGTTTACCGGAAACTCAGAAAATCGTTCAATCGAACGCTGATTTAACGCCAAATAAATTTTTTTTTGTCTCTCTTTCTCTGATTTAGAAGTACCAAAGTACCATCGTCCTCTTATAAGAGAATACAATTGATTGTGGTTTTGGAAGAACGCTAAATGATTCGTCACATACGAAAGACAACAACATTTAGCTAGGGATAGTTTATCATGCAGTGTCGCCTTGGTCGAAAGCCAGATCACGACGTATTTCTTTTAAACTCCAATGTGTCACCGTGCGAATACGGTATTAGAAAGTATCTGATTTTAAATTGTGATTAGTTTCAAACGATTTAATCTCACCTACTTTATATGGTGGAAATTTCGAGTCAACTAAATACAGCCATTATGTGGTATCATCCAAAAAGTAAAAGAAAAAAAGCTCCACAATTTTCATTCGACACTTTAAGTGACCAGGAAAAGAAAAGTATTATATCACACTTGAATGCCAATATTATCTTGATTGTATGAAATCAATACCAAAAGCACACCGTTAAACAGTAGGAAAGTAAACAGGAAAAATATACGAGGTGAATTCGGAATTCATTTGATACTTTTATTTGTTGGCCACATGATTTAACAAAAAAAATGCTTAGATTGTATTAACCACCAGTGCAATTGAAAACACGCCAAAGTGATTGCCATTTAGATTTTACGTTGCAATTTAAAACGAATGTTACCTGAGAAATTCAATTCTTTTTGGTTTTTGATTACGATTAAGATTATTGGCACATTCGTAATAATAGAAAACACTAATCGATGCCAATGCAATTTTGATACATTTGTTAAGTGATCAACAAACCACCGTAAACTGCTGATACATTGAAATTCAATGATATAAACAAAGAAATTTCATTCGATTGATCAGGAATTCCATTTTCAATCAGCTATCAGTCAATATTCTACGTTCGCTTTACTTGTTGGTCAATATCAGTTTTTATTAGGCTATTTGCTATCATCATTATTTTCATAACATCCCGATTGGAAAGAAAATATGCAATAGAGAATACAACCTTGTTACTTGAAGCTTATTATAGGCCATTAAACAGACGCCAGTCCAGATCATACCTTTCATTGGCAATTTTTATAGGTGACTCGTTATCTCTCCCCAAAGTGTCATATAACACTTATTACAATGTAATAATCAGTTAATAATTTGATGATTGCCATATAAATATCAGCATTGACAATAAACTCTATTGGATTTTCTATGTTATTTCTATTCCAATTTTTTTGTTTTTAAATTAAATACCACACCCTTGTGTTTGCCACCCAAGCCAATGGCTCTGTTATAACGCTTTACCATGTAATTATGATTGAAATTATGGACAACCAAATAAACTATAAAAAAAAAACCAAAATGCGAAAAACAGCAACATAACAAAAGCTCATAAGTGTGAGATTGTTTTGCAATTTCGTTTAACATTAATGCTATTAAAAATATTCCCCCTACAATCCAGTGCCTGTGCTTAGTAAAAGGACACCGTTTATAATAAACGTAAATCGTTAAACACATTAACGCATTCCACAATTATGTTTATGCGGAAAAACAAAACAAAAAAAATAAAAGAAAGAAAATTGTATATAGACAACATAGTGCCACACCGTCACACATATCTGATTTAATATTAAATTTTTCATTTTTTTTTTGCTGCTCAATAACATGATAATGGCATAACTGTTATTATTATGTTTTGTCATGGATACATTTATTGGATCAAAACGCTTAGGTTCGCGTTCATTGTAACTATATGTGTTTTGTTATGTTCCATGATGTTCCACTAGTGGCTCTTTCTAAATTATTAGTAACATTTTAGGTTATTAGGGTGGTGGTGGTGGTTGTTTTGGAGGGCGTCAATTTGATTGGAAAATATTTTCTTATTGCCATGTTGCTGGTTTCAGTGGAAGTTCATGTGTTTGTTTGTTGGTTTCTGTACTTTTTTTTTTCTGCTGAGTTATCAGAACCCGAAATTTTGTATATTTTTTTTTGATTGTACATCCTCGTGGATGGTAAAAACCATTCTTATGACCACTTTTCGATTAAACAACATACATGTAGGCATAAATTTTTATGTGTAATCACTAATATTTCAAATAGATATACAATTTTTTTTTTATATTTATTTCCTAATCGCATAAATTTCAACAGTTTGACATGATTGTATAGTATCTGTATCCTCTTTTACAAGTACAGTTGAATTGAATGCGAAATCGTTGAATATTTTCTATATTTTGTGTTGTTTGATTGTTATACTATTCATTTTGTTGGTTTATTTGGGTATGGGAGTAAAACGAAATGGATGAGGACAGAAAAAAAATCATGACAAATTTCCTTTTTATCGTCAAGCAGTTTTTTTTGTTCGGTTGATGTTCGGAACGGTTTTTGATCCACAATCGGATTGGAGCATATAAAAATCCTCTGACCATTGATGATATCCAAGTGTAAAATATCCGCATAATGGAGTAAAAAAAAAGATTTAAGGGTTTATTGGGTCTCTAATATCGGCTAGCACATTGACCACCAATCGAATTGACACTGAACGAACGTACATTATTATGAAACTTTCAAGTAGTCTTGTTGTTACCATCCCATACCACAAAATCATGCCATTCAAAGGTAACACACATTCTTTCGTATTGTGTTTGTTCATCACAAACGAAAAGAATAAAAAAAAACTACTAGGTACTTTGATTCTTAAGGGGATATCATCATAAAATGAATGGTGGGAGGTCAGTCAATTCCAATAAAATACACCCTTTTCCATTCAAACATTATAGTCACATACTTAAGGTGATATTTATTCGGTTTCGAAATGTTTTTTTTTTTGTCGTTTTATTTTCGTACAAATCAAGGTGAATTACAAATAAACTTCATAAGTACCAAATGGCATCTGATTCTTATTTAGAGGGGAGAATCTCCTTTTTCCCCATTACTTCATCTTAGCGTTCATAGAAATTTTCTTTGTTGTTGTGTGGGATCCAAAAGAAATCATTGTGAATCAAAATTCGTTTGGTGAACATGAAGCGGAACTAAAAATTCTCTGATTTTTCCTTCAACGAGGTTTATTAAGGTCATGCGATGGGAACGCAATAAGCAAATCGAACAAAATAAAACATTCTTCTGTTTTCGCCAAGTGATTACAAAATACAACTGGACAGTAAGTAAACAAAACTTATTGCTTTTCCTTTTGTAATCGATAACTTGAGTAAGAGAAAATTTCTGTTGTTATAAACCTTTTCTGTTTTTATTATTATTTCTATTGTCCCCAATCAACGGGAGTCAAAATGGTTAAGAAAACACAGTACCATACTACAGATTCAACAAGATATTAACAGGTAGTCACTCGGTTTCTCTACTTGGTAAAAGATCTATGGTGCGTATAATTCAAATACATCGTCCATTATTTTGATATGACCGTACTAAAGTAGATGGAAAAGGGATGAGAACACGTGTAGTCTTGAACTTTTGTTTAGCCTCTGTGAATTATTTTTTTTCGGGGATTGTTTCATATTACGCGACAGTGAACGGGTATCACACCTCTTTTACAACTGTGTTAACTTGAAAATCGTGTGTATGAAATAAAAGAAAAATAAAATAAATTTTCTTTTTAAAAAAAAAAAAGAAATAGAAAACAGATTCTCAATTGTCCGATTGCTTAAGTCATTTTCAATGAAAGGGGATTCCGATTACATGTTATCCGAATACAGTTCTTTTCAAATTCCCTTCAGTTATTATAGTTTGAAGTGTGAAACTGCTTTTTTCCAAAATAATAAAAAAAATAAATAACTCCTTCATTTGGCCAGTGTCTCTGATAGAAATAAAAAATAAAGAAGAAAGAAGAAAATTCAACTTTATTGCCATTCGGGGTATTTTCAAATTGTATTATGGCATCATAGCAACAGCTATTCTTCATTTTGGATTTGGGGTTTTACTTATATGTAATTGTGAATGCGTCAAGTGGGTAACAAACAACATATAATTTCATTGATATTATGAGTTTATCCTCTAGTTCACATTGGTTTGGATAGACGATAACAAATCGTCATCACCATTTAACAATGGCCAAACATATTCAATGCTGAAAATAGGATGAGAAATTACGTGTTGCTAATATATTGTTACGATTATTACTGGACATTATTTTCCCTTGGGTCATACCGATTTTATTAAATTCCGTTTCAATAATGTTTAACATTTGGAATGCCTTTACATTGGTTTTTCTATTCAAACAATGTCACATCGATAGAACTAATAATCCAATTCTTGTTAATATTTTAAGGTTTTTAATTAATCCATTAAAATTGGTGTATAGTCAATGACAGCAATCAAAATTAATAACAAAAGTGTTGTGAATTCAGTGAAAATTTAGTAGTTAATTCAACAGAAGTTTTCCTAAACCAAAGACATTGCTAATAAAAATTTTCACTAGTGCGTAAGCAAGACCCCCATTGATTGAACAATAGGAATACTTTTGGATAACAGAATCTTAGATCATAATGGGTGTTTGTTTCTTATCACAACATCACTTTTTTTCCCATAATCCAAACACATTAAAAGTTAGTATATATTTGTTCAACCATAGTGTCCAATATCAGTCAGTTACTAGAGAGATTGGTTACCATTTAATGGTGATTTCTAACAAAACAACTTCTTTGGCTATCGAAAGAAACGTTATTCATACCAATCCAAAAAAAAGTTTCAATAAAAAAAGGAAGAAAACAGAATTGATTTTATACTTGATCAAATCTTTTCAAATTACACATCGTTCAAGTGTTTTCATATGTGAAAAATCTCTTTTTGGGCCAAACTGGTGGCAATGAACAAACATTTGTAAAAGGAAGAAAAATTGACTTTATGGGTTTTTCTTTTACTTTTCTTTTTTTGCTTTTCGCAATCGAATTGAGGCCATTTTTCGAATATTTAATTTTATTTTTCGTTCTGTTTTATTGAGCTTAGTGTCTGGTGATCCTGATTCTCTTTTTATTACAAGAACAGTGAAGTAACAGTAAACGTTACAATATCAAATAGTGTGAAAATATGAATAAGAGTAAACGGAAAATCAAATCAAAAATATATTGAGTATCGAGGCCAACAAATGGAATAAAAAAAAAACATTTTTCAATCAAATCTGGGTCATTAGTTTTTCCAACTTTCTTTTGGATCGTTTACAAAAGCAATTTTCCCGCCACATAATCGACCAAGAAAAATCAAATTTAAACATTCGAATAGTTTGTTGAACCACCAGAACAAACATTAGATGAAAAGCAGACGAACTTAACTTGGCATCACTCTTCTATGAATAAAATTTATTAGATGAATCTGGTGCTCATTAAATCACATCAATATTATATGAAATATAAAAATTCAAGACAAAAGATACAAAGTCTTCTGTATCGAAATGAATTGGTAACCATAAATGATTGTTGCTGTTGTTGCCTCTAAAGAGGTGTCATAAAATGCAAACCATTTCGTTTCATTATTGCCATTTAGAGACGTTATTAAATTACTCTAATATCATTCCCAAGTCAGAGACTATTTACGTAGAATCCTTAGCTTAGTACCATTCTTTTAGAGTTAATACCAAACACACGCCAAATGTTCTATAATGATCATTTTTCGCCATCCAACTGAGTGGAATGTTCGGAAAACTATAAGAACTGAATAACAAAATCATCCGTCTGTATTCAATATCATTGAAGTGTTCTGGTTTCTGGTACATTAACATGAGTAAACAAATAATATTCAGTGGGGTATCCATAGGTTTTAGTGATGACAACCCAATGCGTATGATGAGAATGACTTTTACTAACATCAGCAACATTTTCTTTTACGTTCATATGTATAGTTGCCTCTCAAACCATAACACTTTATTATGATCCACATCAAATGGCAAAGTCACTTTAACATACTACTGCCTCCAGATTAAGTTGGCATTTTTTTTTTAAATAAAAATAGACGAAATACCCCAATAACAATAGCGCATAATATAACTAGACTCATTCACCATTTACTAAATATAACGCATCAAACAATCAACAATGATAGAAATAAAGTACAAAATCATCAGCTATCCAAGGATAACATAAATACAATTTTCATTCGTCTTCTGAACAAATGTTCAGTTTTCTTATTGTTTTTATCAAAATATAAAGGAAAAAAATTATTATTATTCATTTTCATCTTAATGCATAATCTTTTCATTGGATTTTACTAGATGAAGCATCGTGAAAGAAACAGAGCAAAAAACTACGATAAAATTGAGGTTGAAGAAGAATGAAATAGAACTGATGTGTCAGGAATAAAGTATAACTAAGGAAATGATATCAGAAGTTCTAAGGCATTTGATACAGTGTTCCTCACAGCACAGTATACCCAAGTAACAATAAAACTTTTCTTATAATCAACGAATCGTTGAAAACTCAAATGAAGGAAGTTGGTTTTGGGCGACTTATACCCAAAACCAATAAAAACAAAAAAAATGTGAATAAGGGTACTACGACTAATGTGATATTTAGTGGGATGAAAATCAAAAATTATTCTTATGCGCTAGGAAAAATTCAACAAATTTACCATTACATTTACTCTAACTAAGGAATATAAAGATCTTAAGCATCAACTGGTTTTCATATCCACTGGGAGATAGAGGGCCCAATAAACTTCAACCCATGGCACTAAGAATTGTAAATTATATGCATAATTCCTGATGATATAAACTGAATATGACTAGGTACTTTAATATTTCGTTTTTTATGCAGTTGGATGTTTATTTGAGTGCACAATTCGATATTTTCTTGTTTTCTTTCTATTTTCAATGAAAAAAATATAAAAATGAAAGAACAACATTCACCCCCAATATTCATTGGCCATATTAAAATCCATTTGGCTTTAATAAAACGGTGAGGGGTGAATAAGAAAAAAAAACACACACAGAAAATATTTTATGCATAAATGATTAGAAACCATCTATTCATCAACCATATAAATATGATTTTTGTTTAAATATGAAATGGTAAGATATGGAAAAAAATCATATTTTCAGTAATTTTCATATTTCAAAAAAACATATAAAGCCAAAAGTAAATGAAAGAGTATTACGTGATCAGAAGTAGAAAGAAAAATAAAAAATAAAAAACGTTGTAAAACAACAACGAACAGGAATTTTAAATTGTGGCTGTGGATGAACACAAAAGCGAAACATGAAATTTCCTTTCGTTTTATTTTTGTGTTTCCGTTATGAATTTTCTTTTCCTCTATTTGATGTAATACCTTCTCTCTTCTCCCATCTGTCTTAATTCACCAACTGTAACATTTATTTATTATTTTTCTTCAATTCGTTTTTTTTTTATGTATTTGTTCCTTCGTTTGGTTTTCATTAGAATTCATAAATAATCATGTTGATTATCCTTGGTAAATATAAATCACTCAGTGAAACAATTAGCCATGATGTTAATTCATAATTAAATATTCACGTTTTCCGTTCAAATGTATTACCATTCTCTCTATTCAAGAAATATATTATTGTCTGTTACTCTTACAATCATTTTTGCGCCCATTTATTTTTTCTGTATGTTCATGTAAATATGATTTTTAGATATTCACCGTTTATCATCAACGCAAGCAATGATGCTAAAATCGGGTAGTGAGAATTGAGGGCTACAACACCAATTCTCTAAGGAATTTATAAAAACGTTATGGAAATTATATGCACATACACCGCTTGTATGATAACAAATCCCCTCGTACTCTAATTTTATATGCCACAATTAAAATTCTTTGGCCAATAATTAAATTCCATTAATGACAAAAGAGCGTCCAATAAATCATCCTTCAGATATAATACAACGCATTCTTACCATTGTACTTCACGGTATTCCATGTTATACAACGTGTGCTCTTTTTTTCTCCTTGTTCATTCATTTCAATGTTGCATCACATTTTACTAGATTCGAGTAGATATGAGAAAACCATTTAATTTTCCTCATTCTCTTCGATGTATTCAAAATCTATAGAAATTGGTATGGTATTCGGATTTTTTCCTGTTTCATTTGGAGACGACTCTATTGGTAAAATGAAACAAAAGAGATGAAAATTTCCATTTCAATTCCGTCAATTAATTGCAATGCCGAATCAGAATCAGTTGAATAAAAATACACTGAATATTTGGTGTATAAATGGCAAACATTGAATTGTTCATATCCTGAATGGTTTTTTCGTAAAATTCGACATAAAAAAATGGCAAAACCTCATATCGTTGGCCAGATTATTGCATTGCTTTTGCCTATTGAATTTTATTTGTTACGAATATCGGAAGTATTCTGCCGTCAAAATATACGAAATATTTTCTCTTTTTCGTCTACTGGTTTATCTCTATACACGTTTTTTCTGTGTTTTATTTAAAAATCTTCATCAGTTTTATTTCTTCTGCTAAAACTGATGGTAAATGTGACTGGAAATTGAACACTATCACACACTTTGGGTGTAACAATTTAAAATTTGTAGAACGCCAATAACTGAAGAGACGAACGTGAAATATATGGGGGCCCTAACGAACATGAAGATCCACTCAAGAGTAAACATTATTTTCCATTTTTTTCATCTCATTCAGCTTTTCTTTTCCATCAACGATTTTATATTCCCTTTTTATTCGATTTTTACTATTGATGACACCTGTCTGAATCTGTATTTTGATGCAACACATAATACAAATTCAAAATGAATGAAATTTTCTCTTGATTCAAAAGTATTTATCCATACACTGTTATTCAATCATCGCTTTTCTGACTTTACAACACATGAATTAGTCGTTCATACACAAACAGTAAAGATATAAAAAAGAATAAAAAAAAAGGTGAGCACATTGATGCGGATATTGATCCATCTTAGTTTCGTAACCCCACAATTTCAAACTCGTTGATACAAATTCAATTTTATGTTCAGCATGACTGCATTTGAGATTGGTATACCTACACAATATTCATCTCAATTCAACAATCGATTTCATCACCATATTCATTTCAATATAATTCAGGTAAATTTAATGTTGAATAGAAACATCGATTTACATTTTAAATCCTTCGAAAGGAATACATTTGTATTCGTATGGACACTGATAAATGTGAGAAATTTCTTTCTGACGCTTCGAGTTTCATATAAATTATATCCAAATCAACCGACCAGAGTTCTATTAAAGCGATTAAAAAAGTTTCCAGCCTCCCAAATGGATTTCCATGTAACATGTGAAACAGAGAATGATAATTAATAATTTAATAGTTCACTTTTTGAAGAAAACTATTTTCCATTCCAACAAACACAACTGTGTTGATGTTAAACATAACTAAGTTTGATTAAGACTATAATGATATGATTGCCTGACCCGAAAAAAAAAGAAAACCCCGAAGAATCCAATAATTTTAATGTTATCAAAATATTCTTTATCATAAACATAAATAGTTTGAACTTCTTGAATGAATGGTTTTCTTGATTTCCAGTTACTATATCTTATTCATAAAAACCAATCGCACTAAAAACTCATAATTTTTATGAAAAACCAACATGAAATACGAAACATTTCATTAACATTTTCATATTTTTGTTAAAAAGATAAAGGGAAAAACTTTTATGTGACATTTTTCTATGAAACCCATAGGAACACGAGGAAAACAAACTGTCTTTTCTGATTATTCAAATGGAATACATTTGATTTTCACAGTGTTATGGTTCATGAACTGCAAAAACCATATCCAGATCCGTTTCGATACATAAAAAATAATATTTTGTTTTTGTTATTGAATGGAATAGAAAAAATAAAGAAAGTCTCATAGAACCGAATGTAATGATTCGAATAGCAGTCAGTTTCCTCTTCTAGTTAGTGATTCCACTCGTAATATTTAGTTGTACCAAAAACTCCTTCACCATTGAATGAAAATATCTCGCATATAATTGAATCATCTCATTATTCAGCAAACGGAATAACAGCGGCTGTGTTTTCATATAAAGATTTGCATACAACAGATCCATCTATGCTGTCTTCAATGAGGATTTGAATTTCATTTTTGGCCGATTCCTATTTTTCTTAGTATTCTTTGGCCGCCATATATCATATTGGCATATATTACTATGGTTTTTATGTTAAACTTTGAATATGGAAAGCAACAGCAATGCCAACATATAAAAATATGAAATATTGCCGCTGTTGAATAAAACAAAAAAGTTTCAAAAGTTTTTGTCGATTTCAATCACTTATATGGCTCCCCCTCCTTTCGTCTCCAACTCTCAACAGTTTACGAATTCTTTAATTTCTCTGATTACCTTTAGGTGTATTTTTATATGAATTTATCCTCGAAAAAGTTACCGTATGTTCAAATAGCAGAATCATGTCGATTTCCTAATTGAATTAGATAACATTCTATCCTCTCACTCTTTACATATATTCAATGTCAAGGGGATTCCTTCACATCCTTCCTGGAAATCAAATAAATGGTACAGCAGCACATGGAACAATCTTTATATACATTTGGTTAAAACAGAGCCAAGTACATCATCACATATCGCATGGGAATAAATTTTATGCATCAACTGTAAGTACTCAGCCATTAATATGAAAAAACATGAATTACATTCACAACGATGGGTTTTTGATACATCAAAAAGTAATGTTTTTTTTCCAGTTTTTCCGATTTTCTTTTACTCAAAGTTGATTGACTCACCTTTTTGCCAAACGAAGTAAATTCACTATGAGATGGCAAAAAACTACTTAACTACAAAAACACTAACATACACCCAAGGAAACTTTTCATCTTTACTCTGAACCGTTACTTTATACCGCATTGGCTGATGATTTTAAATGAAAAAAATCATTAACGATGTTGTATGAGATATGAATTACAAATACTTCACATATTAGCATTGAAAGAGCATAAAATTACTAATAATATATTATATTGAAATCATTAGTGTACTTGAAGGAAAAACTATTTACATCGTTTGAAAATTTTGCATTGGAAAAAAAAAATTACTTTCGAATAACCAGATTCACTTAACTATCGTGAGGTTATGTGGAATTTTCATTCAAAGTTCGATAGCGGTATGATATAAAACATCCATAATTCTTTATGTTCAGGTGCACCTGAAACGTATAGAAAACCAATGTGGCATTACATCTATCTAGTATACATGAACTTCAAGTCTTTAGAGGTACATCAACCGCAAATTTGTATTGTGAACAATATAAACTTCGAAAACATGAAGTCCATTCTTCAAAGTACAATCACCTTTCAATGGCAATCTGCAACTAGTTAACATCATTTCTTATTCCACTACGAAACGCTGTTACCGTTTATTTTACAACATTTCTGGTTATTCATTGTGTTGTTTCAGCGAGTATTATTTTCCATCTACTCGCATTTTATGCAATTTTATTATTTAACAAACATATGGAATAGAATAATGGATATTGGTTATTTTACCGAAAAGTGCTGATGAATATGCAAAGACTTTTCCGCCGTACCATTGGAAAATTCTGACTTCATCACATTTTCTTCTATCCGATGGGAAGAATATTTCCACTTTTTCTTATATGTAACGCATACTGATTTCCGTTCCGGTTTTCGTTTTATTTTTTTTTTATAATTCTTCCTTATTCGCGCTATGAATTTTTGATATCATTTTATATATTCTTCCCTTTATTACATTGCCAACTGTTAGATTTTTTTCCTTCGTTTGGTGGTTTCATAAAATTGTACGCCACCCCTTCGATGTATCGACCATAGAAAAGAGAAATATTGTCAACTTCTTAACATACTAGTCTTTGAGTTGATTGTATTTGGAGACTTTGTATTCAAATTTGCTTCTTTTTTTCGTTCTTTTTTGATGAATCACTTTTCATCATCATTAACGTTAAATCCAATTTTCTTCATTCTTTATAATCATATACTCCGTATGGTTATTAAATCCATATCAGTTATATTAAACGACGATGAGATTCCGACAACCAAATCCGTATGTGGGTGCTAGGGAAGCACTACCAACTATGCAGTGATTTTATGCTATAAGAATATCATAAACCTTTTTAACTTATTTCCTATCGGAAAGCTTTTACATGAAATTCATTACAATATCAATTCGTTATAAAAACTTCAGCTGAATAGCGGGTATGATGATGGTGGGCCATTCACGTCAACCAAACCAAAGTGATCCATCCCAAATATCAGCCAATTCGTTATTTCTCCATTCATTACTGGTTCTGCTGGTATGTTTTTTCTTTCTTCATTGCTTTTTTATAGTTTTTTCTCCATTGGAAGCCACCCTAGAAAACACATTTCTGATTATATTTCATTCTTTATTTTTCGCTGCTTTTTTTCCACGTTTATTTCAACTCAATCGAAATTCCATTTCAATGACAAGGAAATGTTTTTAGCACAAACAATAGATGTTATTCGATGTTTCTTATCATAATTTTCTATGTGAAATGAGACTGCACGTTATGATGACGTTGATGGTGGAAACGTATACAGTCAATTCGTACTTATTAGTAAAGGAAATTAATTCCTTTAGATTAAAATCAGATAGATTTGAATATTATATACATACTCTATGCTGGCACTTTACTTTCTTTTTTGAGACTGAAGAAAACGAATGATTGATTGTTCCGCGCTAGCACATGTCAAGGTTTTTATGCATCTTATTAATTCTAGATTGGTAGCCAAATATTTACGTCACAAAACTCCCCATCAAAAGTAGCATGTAAATTATTACACCCCTAATAAAAGAGCATCTCAATTCGATTAATTCACAGTTATTTAGTAATGTTGAATCATAAAATCGTTTCTATTTTATTCTTTTTTCTCCTCTTTTATGGATTTGAATCTGTGTCCATGAGGGCATTAAATGCATAACAAGTACCTGTTGAACGTTAAAGAATTCCAGAGGCTAGTTGATTGCTCATCCAAAAATTGTTGAATGTAGGATATCCATAATGGAATATGATTCAGTTGGGTGCCATTCAAAAATTTCTGGTTTCCATCTACTAAAGCTATAATAACCAAACATACCGCCCCACAAACTTGGTTGATATGATAAAATGTGCTTATAGATGGATTTCAGTATTTGATACTAAAAAAAAAAACACACACAAAAGACCATAAAAGAGTGATTTCCTTTTTGTCATTGTTAACTTTCTATAACACGTTTTACAATATTTATCTACCGAGAAAATATTCACAAAATATATATTTCCACCAATCCCCCAGTTTATATCCCAAAAACATTTTCGTTTAAACTGTATAAAAACCCGTAAAAAGTCTCACACTTGTTTGACGGTGGTCTCAATCAAACAATAAAACAACCAGCAGAGATATGAGTGGGTGATGGAATAGATACTCTACTATCGCATCAGATCATTTCAAAAGGTGCAAACAGAGATAGTCAATTCTCTTACAATGCCACAGGAGCTTTGATTCATTGACGGGACACGTTTCATTTTTATATGATTCACCCAAGATATAAAATGTATATACAATAATATCGTTTAAAATTGTACTTACAATTCAATGGACTGCTGCTGCTATCTTCCAACACCACCACCTCCGCCATACAATATATTCTCTCATCAATATGACATACCAGTTCACTTTTATAGCTCACCATCTGCTTTTATGGTTCATTGAAACATCAAAAGGACATGCAAAATTTTGTTACACTATCGATAATCGATGACAGTTGGTGGAAGTCCTCTGATTTCACATCAAAATTGTTGCATTTCAATAGCGATAATTTAATTACGGTAGTCGAGTAACATCAAACAAAACGGCCGGGTTCTAAATGATGGTTCAATGCGACAATGAAATGAAAACAGTAATTAGTTTAAACACTTCGAAACTGAATGGACTAATGGCAATGTATAAAACTTACTAATCTGATTGTAGCTAAATACGAAATTGAATTTCAGAATCATTAAATAGAACAAATTTCTTTAAATTAAAAATAACTCTGGACACTTGTATTGAACACATGCACATGCATGCAGATTTCCCTCCATTTTATTTAAGTCGAATTACGTAACGATTCGGCAACGTGTGAAATTTTACTCGGGAATAAATTTTTTTAATTGTTTGACGCCACTGCAAATTTTTATTCTTTTGACTCCAGAAGTTTTTAAAAATTGTTATTGTCCACGTGTTTAGAATAAAACTATTCCTATTAAATTGTAATAAGTTGCGGTAATAATGCAACTGATATTGAATTACTTGATTGCTAATTTTATTACAAATTAATTTGGAGTTTCGATTTTAGCGGCAATATATTGATTTGACAATCTGTCAATTATCTTCGCGCTAATTTTTTTTGCTTAATGTAAAATGACGCTCTTCTCAAATTTTTTTTGCTCAAACTTAATTTAATGTACCCTCAATTTTCAAGTGTTTTATGATAATAACTATGTCAAAATGATCACATATTTATGGGCCAAATGAGGTGAGTACTTTCAAATAATCTAATAGTCGTAAATGTTTCGAAACGAAAAAGATCCATCTTACCTGAATGTGTGAGATCAAACAGCCGTCCATCAGGTTGGTAATTGAATCGATTCCATTAAGCGTTTGAACTTTTTCCATTATTGTCAGTTGGCTCCTGGTGACTGAATCAATTTAACACTGATTGAAGTACTCTGATTGATGATTCCCGAGCCCGCACTAGACAAAAAAAATTATCTGCAGTAGAGGACATTAATGGTGCTGATTAAATGAACTATCACATCATCCGCTTTGCTGTCAATGGTAATTGCTTTTTTCCCGTAACAGAAGTCCCGGAACGATTACCATGATGTTACAGTGCCAACAAACCGAAAAAAAACTTAATGGATTGCCTAAATCTCATAATAGTTTTTCATCTTAGATTGTATCAAATCAGAGATAATTGATTCGTCGATGAGATAATGATAATTAGAGGATCATCTCTTTAGTCGATACGATTGTTCGGTTTAATTGTCACTTGGCATTAATTTCCTTTGCCCATTGAAACACATTCCGATGAGCTTTTATGTCGTCTTGACCACAAATGTCTTAAACATTAATTACTTATTCTTCCGATTTAATATGCAGGTGACCATTTAATTAATCCCTCACAAAGTAATTTAACCATACAAATAATAGTCTAACCGTAAATTCAACAAATTAATGGCACCCAAATCCAATTTTCATTTTAGCATTCACACAAAGAATCATAAATTATTGTAATTCAATCCGTTGAGGTGTGACATTACAATTTATCTTTTACCAAAATCGAAATAGATGAAACCTTATAAGTCAAGTGAAAATTTTATGATAAAGACATTGTTATACAGACGACATCTCAAGATTTTCTGAAACTACGATAGTTTATCATAGCCGGCATTTAATTCGTCTTGAAAACATTTATACCGAAAAATGACAAAAACGAAACTATGAAATGAAAATCGTGATAAACATATTTTTATGATATGTTCCATAGAACTGTTATATGTTGTTAAAAAAAATCAATGGGAATGTAACAGTCAGACCATAAAATGCATTTATAATGCGCCACCAACACAATTTGATTATGATATGAAAATGGTTGAATTGGAAAGAATAGAAAAAAAATAATGTAAGCGCAAATAACTATAATATGATGCGACACATAAAATTATTACAAAATACATAATATCTTTGAATATATGAATTGAATGACAGATAATTTCATGAAACTAAATTTCGTATAGAATAGTTGGTTTCTTACACAGTTGTGTTGACTTTAACATAAAATATGGTTGGTACCGAATGCACCATAATTCAACCATGTTGACATTTCGATTGTTGGTTACCAACTGAATATAAATAAAAAAAATCATTTGAACGGTATTGTAATGACGGATTACACCAAATACATAAATTTTTCATGATTTGCAAGTGGGTGATTCACCAGTTGATTGACAGACTCTCATCCAGTTTATTTTCCAAAAATTAAATGTAATTTGATTGTTTCAATTTGCATACCAAATATTTTTCATTCATTCTAATTAACACAAGAAACGTGAAGAAAATGTTAAATTCTCTTACCATGAAAATAAAGAGAGGTTCACTAAGACACTTATTCATATCATCGAATTGTTCGGTCGAGGAAAATTGAAGGGATTTTGTAACGAGAAGGGCATTGATTTTATTGAACATTTCATGGATGCAGAAGAAAACCGATCATTTATAAATTGAAAGAACCAGCTAAAACATATCGCCCCAATGAGATTTGGAAAACCAGTTGTAAATGATATCATAAAAGTTAAATTTCATTTAGGATGACACACACTGTAGAGTTAACAACAATTTTGATTCAGTTCAACGTAATAAAATATTCACCCCATAAAGTGGACGCGACCTTAAATACTTGGTGGAGATGTATTTTATATTTTCAAGTTGAAAAACGGGTTTGTACTCCATGGATGGTACAGACAACATCATCCAATGATTTCCGTTTCAACAAGAAAAGATGTTAATAGTTAGTGTAAATGGATTTGATAAGTATCCATTTACGGATACAGGGGATGAAGGGTACAACAAAATGTTTCGATTTTTGTGTATTTTGGTCATCGAATGGTATCCTGAATCCCATACCGAGTTAGTCTCAACAACACATTTAATACAGAACTAACGACAAACGGAATGGAAAAACGAAAAAGTTCTTTCCAATATTCAGAAGAAAAGCGGTGAACTATAAGAACCGAAACACTTTTGCATTATTTATTTGGTGCAAGGAAAAAAGGGGTCATTCCGTTTAGTAAATGGCATCACACTTGTTATCACATTCATTTCTTGATACGGAAAACGACATAATGTGAAGTTTTGGACTGTCGTTCTTACCACAAAAAACTTATCTCCCAAAGGAATGGTTGGTGTTTCCAGGACAAAATGAAAATAAAACTATTCAATATGTAATAGAATTTGTGTACGCATAATAAACAATCTCGTTGAATACACAGAGGCCAATAGAATTCTGGTGCCAAATCAGTTGATGTGAACAATTCGTAGTACCAGTGCCACTGAATAGTTTATGGTTGTTAAGGAAAAGAAATTCAAGAGGATAATGGCAATAAGAAATCAGTAACAAAAATGAATTTCTTTTTTTTTTTCTTTTGGAAATAACATTGAATGAAAAGTCATCGGTTGTTGAAATCAAATATTTTCTGCTTTTTTTCCTTTTGGTTGGAAAGAAAAACCATTTATAGGCAACAAAGTAATTTATTGCCAACAAGATTTTCCAATCTTCTGCTAATGTGAATATGGATTTTTTTTACTCTCCCGCCTCACATGTATTATGTTTTCTTTTGAGACTTGCCTAGTCGTCATCAGAGAGGAAAATGAAAAAGAAAAACCATTTGAATCGAATAGAAAGAAGAAATATTACACAGGTTAGACATTATAGATTGTGTCGTATATTCATCTTGAATATAGTTTCACTGAATGTGTTTGATTCAACGACTGCTTCCTACTAAATTTACTTTTTTTTTCCCAAGTTATAATAATTCAGAGTTTTCTATTGATTGGTTGCCAATAAATTTCTTCAATTTCATGTTGTTTTCAACATTATTTGTTGAGTACAGTTTGTTTTTTTTCGGCGCTGTATAGAATAACGCATACGACATTCAACAGTACCATAAATAGTCAGTGAAAACACTACGAATTTTCATCTGAAAGCACAGTATAATTCATTTGGGTTCAAGTATTTTCTGTAAACGAGGTCGTGTTTCATATCCACAATAACCAGGACACTAAAAGGAAACAAATGAAAAATAGGAAGAGTTTATATTGAATATACCGAATCAGTTCAGAGACACCCCCTCCTGATCTATCCAATGTAATACTGTAGAATAAATTTTTGTTGACCTCCACTGTCTTCTATCTCGCTGTGTGGTATTAGATTCGACAATTGGCAGAAGGCATGAAATCCAAATTTGTGGCCAACAAAAGTACAATTCACGAATACACAAATAATATGAGGAAAGCAAAAAAGAAATCAGCGTAGAATCTGTGAATCCAATTTTATGCAAAATGCACAAATCAAATGAATGTATTCGAGGAACCGCACAAAGTAATCAGAGAACCACAGAATATTGGTAAAGGATTCTTCAATTTTTCCATATCAAATTTCTATCTGCACCGCATAAATTTATCTATTCCATATCGTTAATATTTCTTTTCAATTTCTTTTTTTATGCAATTCAATGTTGGTGTATACTGTACGTAATATTATGCAGTGTGTTGTTTGGAACGGCTAAACAGAAAATGGAATTGAACTGAGAATTGTAAAAGACCATCCAGGACAAAAAATAGGAGACTTATGCCAAAAAACGTAAAGAAAGAAGAAAAAAACTGAATCAAATATTGTAAATCCCTCTTGTCGTCTATCGGTTTAACTTAACTAAGTTCTTGTCGTTTCTGTTCGATTATTTTTTTTTCTCTGGATTGTTGATGTTTTCTGAATGCATTGAAATCTCATTTCTTAGTAATATCATTGGCAGTCATACGTAAGCCACTAAGTTCAACGAGTTTTATTTGGCCGTCCTTCCCTTACTATTCAATTTTTTTTAGGATAATACCACTGGATTTGATTGTAAAATCATCAGAAGAACTGCATATTCAAATTGATTTTAAAACCACATCGACAATCCAGTTGTCCATATATACAGAATAGCAAATAAGGACCACTTGTACACACTGTAAATATTCGTAAATGGAAGTTTCAATGAAATGAAATAGCGAGAAAAAAAAGTAGGAAATTGTTAGGAAGGAATTGCAGTTAAAATCATACAAAACCATACACACCCGATGAGAAATCAAAACTTACCCCCAATGACACAATGTTTGCTATCAATTTTTCTATTGAATTGCCACATACACACTGTTATAAAAACCACTAAGCGAATACAATTGAAAAGAAAATGTTATTTATCCATTCAATTTTTTTTTTGTTCATGCAATTCAATTAGACGAAATACTGGAATGAAAATAGAGTGATTTGGTGAGGGAGGTATAGCAAATAAGATAATAAATAATCCGACTTATTGATGACTTACTTCTCTCGTCCATGAAATCAATTGACAGTTTTAGTGATTATCGTCGTAACGAAGACTCGTAAGGATAATATGTGGGCCAATTGAAATTAAGAACGGGAGATTGATGAAAACTAGACGGAATCAACGGTGAAAAATCAAAAACCAATTTAACGTAAATGACTTCTGATTGATTTAATTCCGTCAATCGGTAATAGTAAATTGTACAGTAAAATATCTTGCCACTATCACAGGAGGATACTAAGATACATATCATAATAAAATGACTATAAACGGACACTTAAATTCATTACAACTAACATAATCTTTCGTTCTGTTTCCAGGTTTTATTAAAGTCAATTTCAGTTACCAAACTGATTGGATAAACGAATATAGATATTCTTTATGTCTTAAACCGCATCCATATAATACCTAATCTGCTCAAATACTCACATAATAGTTAAAACCCAAATACATTGTACATCAATATAATAAAACAACTGATACCAGATCCAATGATACATTGTGGGTGATTGAGAGTGTCCTGTTAGTTCTGGAATGAATCAAAAGATTTGGTTAGAAAACAATTTTACGGAATAGCTAATACCAAAACTCAATTCTATTGCCATATTGAGGATGAGTCAACTGAAGCAAAAATCGTTTAATTCCTTCTGGTCATCAAAATGATAAAAACTCTCAATAGAGTTTACCACTTTTCGTAAAACACTTTTGGTCATACAGCATCAATGATTTCATCTTATGCTGTTTTATATGTGTGATGGCATTGAATTCATTTTATGGGAAAATTGACGGATATTATGGATACAAGAGAATGGGAATGGTATTAAATAATGAAAGTGGAAGAGATTAAGATTAAGTGACGATTTGGTAACGTTGATGAGACAGTGAATAATGTAGCCATCAGTTGATGTCACATTTGATACAAACTAAATTAAATGTGGACCGTGAAACATTATAACACGATGTACACTGTAGACTGTAGACTGTAGTCTGATGATCATCAGCATCTCAGTGTAACTATCCAAACAGGAAAGGAAAAAAGAAACGGAACAACAGTGTTTTAATCCTTTCAGGATTATTGAGGAATCATTTATGATGCTCTCCCCCAAAAAACGAATCAGTTTGTACATTTTGTTTCCTATTCTCAAGCTTTAAGTACTTTGATTCATATCAATTACAAGTGAGAAATTGAGCTTAAACGGTTTGCTCTGAATATTTCCGTAAAAGTTTTTCGGTTGACTTCTGGCCCATGGTTCTTATTCATCCATAGTGGTAGCTATTTCAATGGTGGATTTTTAGGAATTGGACTGGATTATGGTGACTGATAAAGTTCATTGAATTTTAAAGAGGAATATACCTTTTAGTGAACATTTCTATTTTTGGAAGCGGTTAGCATTAAATTTGATTAGTGTCCATCGATAAAACATCGTAAATGAATTGTCGTTTCAATTTCATTTGCTAGTACCGCCGGACCACACATAGTGAACTAAATTGATGGTTTTGT
Source organism: Coboldia fuscipes (assembly GCA_001014335.1). Lineage (NCBI taxonomy): Eukaryota > Metazoa > Arthropoda > Insecta > Diptera > Scatopsidae > Coboldia > Coboldia fuscipes. Next base: position 31,325 of record JXOR01000055.1, on the reverse strand, counting down.
GTCCAATAAATTTGGCCAGAGATTGAGACTATCTCTGGTGTTTTATAAAACAGAGGTCAACAAAGAGATGGATTATAAATTAAATGGATTCGATTAATATTCCCTCAAACTATGGCTGAAGAGATGAGCCTGTGGATAACCAAAGTGAATTTGTGGTTAACTAAAGCGGTCTGCGTTCTATAACCATCCATTGGATCTCCAGTTACAAATAATTTCAAGTACTCGAAATCTATCTATTTTGGATGGGATTAAACGACAAAGTTAATTAAACCATTCAACAGTAACCGATTCACCAATTATTTTGAATATAAATTGATAGTTAAGTCTGGTTAATTGTGTGTTGAAACAAAATTCCTTTTATTATTGGTGCTGGGGCATTAAAATTCATTAGGCTATGGACCATAACCGCCGATTCTAAATGAATCCCAGATGATACAAAACTTGTGGTTCTGCATCGTATCATCTAATGTTATTCCACTACCGGAATTATTCATCATATCGTCTAGAAAGGAAATGAAAGTTGAAAGTCCATTTAAAAAAAGAATTGAAGAATGGAAAAAAATGAAACTTTCTTTCTAATTCGTTGGAGATTGCTGTGAACGAGTTCAAGGATCATTAAATTTCAAAAGAATATTCTTCATAGACTTACCAAGAGAAGACACAGAATATGAATTACATTTTATTCTATCTCTTTCACTGTGTATGTGTTTTTCTCTAGTTTGAAGTGAAAATGCCGAAAGGAAAAGATGGCTGGAATAACAAAAATAAAAAATTGTATGAAGATACTATACCTTCCTTAATGGTTTCGATCATGAAATGTATTTATGTAAATCATCAGTAGGATATAAAACCATAATCTTTCACATATTCAACTAAATTATGTTTATTTTTATGTTTGTTCATGGGGTTGATGGTCATACTTGGTTTTTGCCATTGAAACTAATGATGATAGAGAATTCTTTTATAGCCCCATCCCTTTATCTATTTGTATGCCACATATTTTGGCGCTGGCTCACTTTCTGTTAGATAGAAAATTTCTTTCCAATGGAACAATATAAATTATTTTTTGTTTCCATGAGCATTAATAATATTTTTTTTGTGATATTTTGAATAAAACTGAATGGACTCCCACCTCTATGGTCTGCTGCTGCATTCCAACATGTATACTATTCTATGGAACAGTTTTCCTATTTGATAACCAAATGAAAATCCTTTTTACACAGTTGAAAATTATGGACTGAAAATAAATTTGATATTATAAATCTACGGTGAATTGATGACGTATCCATAGTGCATTAACCGGTTTTGGCACGAGGAAGACTCAATGATATACCTAAATGTAATGGGCTTGAAACGGCATAATATTAATGGTCATCCATTCATCCTATTACTTAGAATATTTTCCTTTCTCATAACGAATTGTTGGTTCGGTCACTTGTCGACGCTTATGGATTTTTATGTTTGACCCCCTTCGGGTTATGATGCCACCGTATGCCGTTTATATTTCTTTAATGAATATGATGATCCATATCATGTAACAGATAATTTGATCATCTTGCAAATATCTCATAAACTATTGCTAAGGATAGGCTTAAATTGGTTACCAATGATGAAAAAACAGATCCATTCTAATAAAACTAAAATAGGATAAGAAAGAAGAAAAATTACTTTCACAATTGGACATCATTTACATATGACTTGGCTATAATATCAACCGATTCACTTAATGTTTGAATGTCTAGGCAATATCAAAGGATATACCAATGAGATCGTAAAAGAAACTCATCATCGATGGATGTTTTTCTTATTTGGTGTTCCAAACAACCAAAGAAAAAGGGCCGTTATGGAACGTAAACTCTTAAGAAAGTTCCATATCTTGTTAGCTGATACACTCAAGAGTTTGAATTGATGAAAAGAAATCCAGTTGTGAAATTCATCATTTGCCTGGATAAAAAAATAAATAAACAGACACACCAACGATGAGATAAGTGTAGAAAATATAATAAATATATTGGATCTCAAAAGCAATTTCTAACCAAACGGCGGGCTCCCATTCAAATACAACAAAACATAAATTTTTATAGTAATGATAAATGATCTATGCACACATATTTTATCATATAACGATACATAATTCTCATTTATATATGAAATGGGTTGGTATTCACTTCATTTTTATATTCATGATAAACCATTGGATTCGTCTTTATGATATGTTTAGAATATCCATAACCTTCTTCAGATCCAAACAAATAAATGTATTTCATTACGTCCAATACATTTTATATAATTTTGCATACGATATATGGTGGTGGCTCAGGATAATAAACTGTAAAGTGTATATTCGGTGAAATGTTAGTACCAATCATATTTGTTGAACAAAACTATTTCATATTTGTGTCGAAATATGAGTTTTTCTATTTCGGTTTTTATCCTTCTACACCATCACTTTTCACAAATAAAAAAAAAAGAAAAACAGAACAACAAACGAGTGGTAATATTTGGCTCGTGGAAAATTTTATGAATGGAAAAGTATTTTTGGTGTAATTTTTATTTTTTATTCAATGTATCATAACTGAATGTATGTTATTTTACTCAATTCTTTTTTTCGCTGAGAACAAAAACGATATATTTGAATAATAATACATTTTCATTCGCCTAATAAATCTTTTGTTTGCTTCTGGTAAATGACTAGAAGAAAATACAACAACAACAAACTAGTGAATTGTATGCAAAATTCAAAACATTTTCATAGTTGAAAGAATTGTATGGATTATGGATGTTAGAAGAAGGAATTCAACAGCGAAATGGTGGTCTATACTGGCAAAAGAAACAAAAAATATAGCAACTGAACACTGATCGCAATAACATCAGAGTGAAAATGTTAACCATAAATTCTTTTGGTGTAGAATAGACCTGCCATTGTGTCCATGTTTTTATTCCTCTCTGAAAATGAAAATTCAGTGAGCCAATGAGCTTGACTCAATGATGTATGCTGCATAGCGGGTTGTCATCACTATGCACATTATAAACTATATAATACATACGTAGCGATACCTACCCCAAAAGAGTTTTCCACATACCAGCAAAAAAATGGTACACAACGGAAAAAAACGTATAAAGAGATTCCACCAAATAATGAATTCATAATTTATTATGTTGCACTGTGGGTTACATTGGCCATCATCCAGCAAAACTGAATGAGATATGGAGGCTGAAACTCTAAAAGAATGAAAAACTGAGTACAAAATTCAACGGAATAAAAAACCGTACAGTCAAATGAATTAACCAACGGTGAATAATTCACTTAGACATTTATTTACAATTATTCATTTCAAGTGACAAGAAATCACATCATCATCAGGTACACTAATGTTCTATATTAATAACAAATCACAATTTGATCAAATGATATCCATTTGAATTATCATTTTTGTTGTCACATTATCATTCATTTAAAGAAGAACTAGCAGTCAATGGATGGCAAAGATAAATTGTTTAATAAATAGTTCAGGATCATATGAGACTAGATAACACAACTTCAACTGAAATAAGTGAAAATTAAGGTAAAACAACTTAACGGTTACACCGCTACTTGACACTCAGTAAAAGAGGTGTACTACTCGTTGGTGTCTAACCACATACCATCATTGGTAGCCGCCACACAAAATGAACATCACATACCTATGATACATTTGAAAATGTTTTTAACAAGTAACATTGTTAGCTAAATGTTACAAATTTTTACATTAAAATTGTATGTTAAACATACTTGTTTGGTGACACATTATGAATGATAATAATAATGCACTTCACTAAATGCTAAAATTATTATTAAGTATAGTACGACGGTTTTAACGGCAATAACAAAAATATCAAATTTTTGACAATATTTGAGGTGAATACCAAAAATGCTTACCTTTGCTGATTAAGGTACAATTCATACACGTACATAATCAAAAAACCACTGACTCTTGTTCATCTGCATTACTATATTATGTAACGGACAAAATGATTATTACCAGAGCCTGATGGTATCCTACTAAATTTTAGTATTTGAAAACCACAAAAACAATAACTATGTTTTACCATAAAAATGGTTTATAAATACAATTTATAATTAAATATGAAATTAACTGTGAGGTTGTGAGTTCACAGGTATACGATAAAAATAATGAATCTCGTCCACAGGGTAAAAACAAGTGTGACTAACGACTAAATTTTTGTATCAGAGTCAAATCATTATGTAATTTTAAATAAAAACACAACTATTTATGTTAAATGTTTTTAAACTGTTTTAGATGATAATAAAATGTTTAATGTATTCCAACTAATTTTTTTTTGCTCTGTTTTTCTAGATAAAACATTGGCGCTATGAATGGGTGGTCACTTGTAAAGCAAATGCTTAAGGCATAGTGGAATCAAGTTTAATGCGTGTTAATATTCATTTTCACCTGGTAAGTTAAACGATAGTTTTATATTCTCTACCCCACTTTAATTCGAAAGTAATCAGATTAAATTACAATGAAAATATTTGTGTACAGAAAAAGAAAAAAAAATTCTTTCTCACCCGACTGTTATAAAATTTATGGTATGAAGAGATATAGTTATGCGTTTTCTTTGGTAGATAGAAAATGCACATTATGTTCATGCAATTAAGGTCAAATAAGAAAAATAGTTTTATAGAAAGACAAAACAAAAATTGTGTAATTTAACTTAAGCTTCAGTGTAATAGTAAAGTTGAATTGTTTTAGATATCGAATGATATCCACTACAATTCAACATGGGAGATTGGTTAGTTTTGGGTGGCATAACAGCAACAGTACTAATGCGATATCTTTATCGGTCGAGTGCACTTTTAAGGGATGAAAATATCCGTGAAATTGATATATGAATGGTTGGGTTCCTTAACTGTTTTTACTTTCGTCTTATAGATTTTATTTTTCGTATCAAAAAATCGGAAGAATTTTACTTTATTTTCCCGGTTTGGATAGAAAATGGAAATTATTTTTATATTCTCTATCTTTTGGGTGGTAGCGAATAGTTTTATTCAGTTATTCCTTTTCGCTCTATAAAAATTACAACGTTTTACTTAAATAAGTGGGTAGAATGGTTTTTATTTGAAACTGCATTTCGCATAAACCAACCATTATCTTAATCTATCTGTTCGTCGTCGATTCCTATTTCTGTTCTTTTTTTCTCTATTTGATAATGAATTGAGTATGCATTTGCTTATGTAACACAGTGAGAAGTAACAAAAAACGATAAGTGCGAAGAATTATGTAGGTGGGATATACGAAGAATTTAAATCCGGAATGCATTTAATGTTTCCATCCGTATCTTTTGCAATTTATCTATAATACGCACGCCATTTCCTGTATAAATATACAGGAATAGTGTTAGTTTTCGTTCTTTTTATAAGTAAATCTTTTAATGCATTTACCTCGTAAAGAAAATGAAGACGTTTTTCAAAGACGAAATTGCAAGAAAAAAAAACATAAAGAAAAGTTTATTCATTCTGAATTAATGGAATATCGAATATGAATTTTAAATGGAATTTCTATATTATTCCGTATGTTTATCGATAAATGGAATTTTACGCATTCCAATTGGTTTTAAATAAAGTGGCTGTTGTTTTATGATCATGATTTACTTTAGAATATTGCCAGCGAATTTGAATATGTTTAAGGATTGTAAATAGAAAATTTTATCTTAAATTATGAAAAACTCTTAAGAAATTGTGAATAAGGAGTACAGTGAAAATGAAATTTTCCAAAACACAGTATAGTAATGTGATCCACGAGTCAAACATTGTTTTAATTATGGTACATGACATTATAATATGGCGGTACTATATGGAAAGAATAAAAACACATTTACCGTTAAATTCACAGCATGACTCTAAGTACAACATGACTGTATAATAAAGTATGAGAGACCAATTTAGACCACGTAATCATCCTTTTATCATATTCTCGTATCGGTAAGCTGGGAATATGTAAATGAGAATTATACTCTGTCATGACCACAATCTTATTAATGCAACCCTTTTTGCCTACGAAAATATACCAGCCGTTTACATTGACACAGAATCTCTTTATAAGCGCAAAAAGGAGTAACTAATTCAATATGAAGATCCACCAAATGAACAAAAATAAAAACACAGAAATTTTGTAATTTTCGACAGAAAGCTCATTTGGAAATCAACCATAATGAAAACTACCGCATTCTTATGACGATGCTCTTAGACAAACTGTTTAAAACCGCACGCCAAGAATGGATGAGAATTATTCGATTGTAAGTAAAGGAAAGCCCACCGTAATCTTCCAATGGAACAGTGACATTAACATTAAAACTTTTGAACTTTTCACTTTTTGTGGCCATCCAATAACAGGCAATTCCTAGTAAAAACTACTCGGGGAAAAACTCCCGTTCATTAATTGTTTTTTTTTTTTCGTTTGTGAAATTTTTTGCTGTTCCCGAATCGAGTTTTGTTACCATCATCAAAAAACCCTAAAATGCAATTAAATGTAAAATAGGTAAATGGGCGCGGACGCTTCTTACAATTCGATCATGCAAATTAAATTAGAGAAAATGATGAAATAAAAAATAAGAACAAATGAAATCAAGACCTCTTAACAAAAATATTTTTCATTTAAAATTGTTAATTTACGAGAACCTGAAAGAAAAACCTTACGTTTGAATGTAATATTCGTTTTGAAATGATGTGATTCCATTTTTGATATCAAACATGTTGTTTAGACTCGTTTCTTGTTGAACATTTTGCACTGTACTAATTATGGAATATTTTCTGCATCTCAACCACAAAACAGAAGTGCTTCTTAGGTTTTGGGTTTTTGCGTTTTCTTTTCGCCTCAATACAATGAAATTGTTCAAGGCAACATTGTATTATTGTACTAATTAATGATGCTTTGACTGAGAGTAATATAAAATACACAATTGAAAGACATTAAAACGTGTAATTTAAATGCAACATTATGGTGTGTTTCTTTTGACGATTAAACCCATTTAAAATTTATATAGACAAAACATAAAATATTAATTTAAATATTATTGCAATCTGTTTACGAATAATAAGTTATTTATTGCAACATGAAACAATATTGTTTAACATATTTACGTTCAGCAATTGAAGTCAATGTAAAATGCAATTGTTCATGTCCAATGTTTATGTTTGGCATTTATTTTCGCTCAAACAAATTGATTGTGTACCATTAGTCAGTTTGACCTATAAGAAAATCACCCTCTCGCCACATATTATAATAAATCAACGGAAAACAAATTGAATTGTAAATCAATGGAATCGCCTTTCATGGTGTACAATGACCTCTGGCTTTGTGATCTCTCTTAATTTTTGGACTTGATTCCACCCAGTATCCAACGAAAAACCTCGGATATGTTAGTTGAAACCCCATTGGCATATTAATTAAACCACTGACGATTAATTACACCTTTAAATATCGTCCACTTAAATGCTAATCACTTTTGTGAATACAATTTGATACCCCAAAAACGCATTCTTAAATTAAACACAAATTGGCGGCTTTATTGGTTACGGTATAAATGAATTTTCTCATGATATTCCATCAAAACGGATCAAATTTTGGATTATGAATCCACATCAAACAGTTTCTGTTTTTTTTTTTCTCACACAATATAATTGCAACGTTTGACAGAGAACAGTTACAATGGAAATTACTTAGGATTCCGATGGTTAGACCGCGTTAAATACCACCACTTGTCAATGAAATTTTGATGAAAATATTTGTGTGTCCGTTGACGGATTAATTAAAAGCTCCATTCGATTACTAATTCATCCGGAATAACAGAAACGATGATCAATACAATTCAATTAAATTTCGAAACTTTATTCAGAACATACACAAAAAAAAATGAAGAGAAAAGAAAAGGAAATATTACATTTGTGGCATTTTCTTAACTAAATTGAACGGAAATCAGTATAACCATAAATGAAAATGATTTCAATTAAAGACAATAAAAATTAATTACCTGTCATTTAAGAAAATTTCCTCCCGTGCTTATGTCGTTTGATTTTATCGAGATTTCAGAAATAGGATGGTGTATGTCATTGCCCACCGAACCATTGAATTTATTGCTTAAGATTTGGGTCAATTTTCTTATCACTTTCTATGTGATTGCCTTAAATTATATGGCTTGACGCTTTGATTACACAATGTACATACACCATAAAAGGATTTCAATTCAGATGAATCTGAAAGAACTGTTTTTATCTGGATGGTATTGAAGTTGAATAATGATAAAATAAATAGACATAAAAACTCCGTCAAATAGGCCATTCCTTATCAGATTTGTATTTTGTTATACAATTCTATACCAAAAAGCAACTGGAGATTTTCTTACTCTTGTTGTTGTTTGTTTTCTTTGGTTTTTTTTTCCATTTTTAGAGGAAAAACAAGAATTCTGTTCGCGTTTACATACCATTTGACTCATATGAGAACATCAATGATTCTTCTGATAAAAAGCAACCAGACTAGAGAGTGGAGAAAGGCAACAGTCAAGAGAAATGAACCAAATGAAGGAAACGAAAAAACAACAACATTCCCATAGATTGGTATATAAATCTGTTGCTATCATAAATAAAAGCACTCCGTCTCCAAAATGGGCAATCAACATTTTGAATGAATTGGAAAATAACCAGAAGACCAGTTTTATTCCAATGTTAAGGGGGAAAATCCGTCACTCTGTCATAGTTAAAATCACTATTGTCTCATATCATAGATCGCAATGGACCAGACACACGTCATTTGGTTTTGTGCTCTCCAAATGAAAATTCTGTTGAATTACAGACGTTTTTTCTTTCCGAGTTTTCTATAAGAATTCATTTTTTGTTGCTGTTTTGACTCTCGTTAAGTTGCTTTCGCTTAGTTTTTATTTTCTTGTTGTATTGGCCTCGGCTAAAGCAAAGAAAAAAAAAACGAACAGTAACCATCATTTCAAATGTTACGAGGGATGAGATGTTTGTCATGTTTTTATTTTTGCTCTTTCAGTTTTCCATTATTTATATTATCTTTGTGGCAACTGAATCTACTTTACTTATGGAATTCAGCATATAGAATGTACTACATAGTAGGAAGCAACTGGCAATGGGGTGAATAATAGGAAAGGACGAAGAAAAAAAAACTCATTCTCATATCGTTCAATATCTAGGCTGCCATACTTAGTTTCAGATAGTTTAGCTTTCGCTAGTTTAAGTTTTATATTTTACCATCTTGAATCTTGATACTTGTTTTTCTTCTATTTTTTTCATTTTCATTCTCTCTCAATAAGCGTGTTGTTTTCCTATAATTTTTTTTTTCGTTGTTGGTTGTTTTCTGTTGCCGCTGCCATTTAGTTTTGTTTAGCCCATTTATTTTCTACTGTATATTCAGCCGCTCCGTTAAATATTATTGAGCTACGAAATATTATGGGGATTTGGTTTCACCAATTCGATAGTAGAAGATGGTTTTTTATATGGCCGCCAATTTGGAGCCACACACAGTTGATGTTTTTCTCAATTTCTTCCTCAAATCGAATTTTTGCCATTTGTCCCAGTCAGCAGATAAAAATTGTATATGTTTGTTGCAATTCACACAAATCAGTTGTATACAATATTATTTGTTTTCATATTTTTATTGAATACAATCATTTCGGTTTATTTTTTTGTTGGAACCACTAACACAATGAATTTAATCGATTAAAGATAAAGATTTTTCAAAATTCTTTAATTCTGTTGATATAATAACATTTTAGTTATAAACTTATATTCCGAATTTAGCGATTTAAACACTTAAAAAATGAAACTGATTAAACGTATGTTTATTCAACTTGAACAAAAATTATCATTAATATTTCAACGTACGTAAATTCAAGTAATTAACGATAACTTGAAATTCACACTCATAGCTACAATTCAACATACATACTTTTGTATGTACGGATGCTATATATTCATTGGAAGCAACAACCGAGGCAGGATCCAGAGAATCCGTTCTCATGTCATTTTTTTTTTACAATTGGTCCACTATATATAATTTCACATTTCTTACATTCACGATAATCATAATCGTATGCACCTAATGCAAATTTGCCAGTTGGTTTAAAGTAATCCAAACCTCGGCCCAGCCTAAACACAGAATGATTGTTGAAGCTATATAAAATTATATAGAAAAATTAAATAAAAATTTGTGAATACCATTGGTTGATTAAGATTTCTTACAAAATTTGTCGATCATGGATATTTTCATCGTATTCAAATTGAAATTCAACATTTCTTCGTGATAAGTTCTCTTTAAGTTGATTCACTGCTGTTTGTTGGTCGGCAAATTTAGCTGGTTCCGGTGTTTTTTTGGTTTTCACTTTTATGTTTCGTAGAAATCGACATTTCTTTACAGCCAATTCACAAAATCTAACTAAGTTACATAGCTGGTGAATAAAACAAAGGACAACCATGAAAATATTTTTATATAATTGATACAATGCATTACATTTTACCTGATGATATTCACTTAAATATGTGTCTTGAATGTAAATCAAAGTAACATCGGAATCCATGTAGGGTCCAAATATTGTATCATAGCTATGTCCTGTTGAATTCTCTTCAATTGGAATCGGTTTAAACTGTGAGCTTCCCTTTGAAATTTCCTTCTTTAGTTCCTCGGCGCGTTTCAAATATTCTTGTATTCTATCCTGTAGTCTGGTTCTAGTGTCACCATTCTCAGCTAAAATCAAATGATTACATTAAATAACGGATTTGTTTAAATTTGGCTAAATGGTAACTTACCTCTTGAGGCTTCCAACAGTCTGGCGATCCCATCTTCATAAAGTTTCAACGCCTCTAGCTTCCTACCCTGTTGGTCGTGCTCAAGCGCTGACATGAGCAACGATCTAGCCTGTTCCATGAGTGACATTATGCGTTATGTTTTATATTTTACACTGATCTTAATCAACAGTTTATTCACACTGACTGTATCTAATACCGGCTATCGACATAAACAATTATCCGAAAACAATTTGTCCGAGAGCACAAGACCGCCACTTGGTACTGATTCAGTGGAATAGTGAAAGATTCCGTCACTTTATTAATTCACTTTCAACACTTATACATATATACTCAGACTGTAGACTGTATACTGTATAATTCTAATCAAATCAAATATCACACTTAAATTCTGTAGAATATCAAATTGATTACAAATTTATTCATCAAGCACCAGTTTAGTATCGAAACTTACTTGCTAAACTTCTTCCCTACTTGCTTTATAACGATTGATACATGATTTTCAATACAATTGCAATTAATATAAATAACACTTTTTTGATTCAGCACTTTTGTGTCTTAAATTTTAAAACAATTCCAGGATTTCACTCACTCATCCACTATTTCACTCGAGAAACTCTCTTTTTAACAAACCGATTAAACAACTTCAAAACAATAATAAAGAAGATTCGTTTTTATTTGGAAATCACCGATGTTAACGATTGTGAAGATATTTATTATTAGAATGTCCTATCCGTTCAAATCATTCACTTGAATTGTGCACCCTTATGAGATGCATTACCAGCAGCTATTGAAATGCTTGTACTCTTTTAGTTCCAATTCCTTGGATTTGGTCTATCTCGTCACTAAATTATAAAATTTGTACTCAGTCTTGTGAATGATTATTGCAATTTATCAATTAATTTCTTTAAACAATTAATGTTATAATAAAAAACTGACAGACAGTTTGTAAATTGGAATATACTGACAACGAAATATCATCAGTATGATATCACTTAATTTCTGTAGAATATCATTTTGATTACAGTTTGTTACATCAAGCATCAATTTGTTCACAATTTTTAACACACCGAAGATATTTTTAGTTTGTTTACTTTGATTGAATCTTCATTATCAGCTGCTTTATCGACACTACGCAGACTCACTCAGCAGCGCCTTCATGTAGACTGAACCAACTTAATTTCAACCGGTACAAATTCGATGAACTCTTCCTAAAAATCGTTTGTATCTTTATAAATTATTTGCATTTTCATATTAGTTATACAAATAATATTAATATGACTAATTCACGTATACTGAAAACACCTTGAGAATATAGAACATAATATTTTATGAAGAGATTTCTTACCATCTGATGCTAATTATTGGAAAAATACTCTCTAACTTATCAACGGTTGTTTTTATGCCGCTTAATTAAGTTTTATGATTACAGGACAAATACGTCACTTGGCCAGATAAAATTTATTAAACATTAATTGCCTCTTAAATTGACAATTCTTAAAAGAAATATTTCTATAATGTTGAAAATTATTTCGTGAACAATATCGATCATATTGATTAACTTAATTATCATGTACCATTTCTCATTTCACCATTTATAAGTAAATTGAATATTCTGTTCCACTTAAATCCAGCATATATAATGGATTGGCCATAACTAATTTCTCATCAGTTCTCTTATTGGATTAATTCAATTCGTAACATTGTCTTGCGGTAACAAAAACTTTAAAATTTGCATAGAAATATCTATAATTTCAGGGAAATCTTTAATAGACAAATATAAATAAAAGAGTGTAAGAAAAAGTGTGAAACGTTTGTAAAACGAAATGGAAATCATCAAGTGTTCTGTGTTTATATTATTTGCGGTAGGTTATAGTCGGAAACTAATAAACTCTAATATTATTTGGTTTAATATTTGCGACGAAACATCTAAAGTGTTAATTGATATTTTTGTTACGGGAAAATAATCATAAATACAAATAAAATTGTTTACAGATAATAGGAGTGGCATTGGGGCTTCCAGCGATTGGAAATGATGATAATTCAGAATCAATTATTATAGAGGGAAATCCTGATGGATTGCCAGACACAACAACCGAATCATCTGAAAATCATTACCTGAATTGGAGACGTGATTATTATGGTAGCTATGGTTTAGCATCACCAAATGCAATTATATTCCGACCTAATTTTCCGACTCGTCCACCACCACGTCCTCCAGTGTATCGTCCGCCAGTGGTTCGTCCAGGAACACCATCACAAATTAAACCTCAACTGTGTTACTGTGAACCGAATAAAGGATCTGCCAGTAGCTTTATTAGCAACCAAGGACATCCAGTTAAGCCGAAACCTTCTAAGAAACCAATTAAATGGACTGCCTGGGATTTGGCTGATGAAATGATTACTCCAGATGCTAATTTACCTGGTGCTCAGCAAACAACAATTTAATATTTCATATTGGATTCTAAAGGCGGCAACATTATTTAAATGAGAATTAATTTATTAAATTATTGACATTTAACTATTTATCTTAGGCACGATTAACATAGGATTATTGAATTAACATACTTTGATAACAGGTATTTTACTTGAGGAATGAAAATATTTCATTTAAATTGGAGTGTTTTTTAAATATTTAATAAAAGATTGCAGATCGTGCATGAATCGCACCTCAAACAATGTTAATTTGATTAACTTCTTTTCTCAATATATCGGCGCTTGATTAACACCTTTATATTTTGGTTGTGAACAAATGTTTTTCTTGAGGAATCGCACATTAATTCTGTATAGTAAAATTATTGGCGATCGGGATACAAATATTGATTCAATTAAATTTCCGTGTTTAACGGTTGAATATCATAAACATCTTATTTGATGGTTTTATCACAACCGTGTCAATTAATAATCTGTTCCATTTGACTGAAAGTTGAATATAAATATTTTAAATTGAACATTTTATATCAAATAAGTCGCAATATCCGATTTTATTTTAATATAAAATTTATTTTAATAAGGAATTAACATCTAATTAATATAACATCATGAATTATTGACTAAATTTAGATATAAATTAGGAATTTATATTTTAATTTCATAGTTCCTGTAACATTTCCACTTAGTCTAATTGATTTTTTATACATGAAAATTCACATTCGTTAATTTGAATGTGATTAATAATTTTTTTTTTCTTATTTGCTATTTATTTCTTAGAGATATCAAATGGTGTCCATGAGAGACGATCACGAACATTTTTCCGGTTGAAACGGCGTTTCCGTTGACTTTGTTGTTGAGCTGTACCGTAATCAGGAAACAAAAGTCCATTGAGGATACTCTGTCTCTTATGACGACGTGCATATGTACTGCTATCTGTAACTGCATTTTGAATTGGTTCAACTTGTTCATCTGATTGTGGTTCAGCTGAAAATTGATCATCATCATCGTAATCAACAATGTAATCAGCTGGACGTCCAATAATCATCACAATCATAGCACTGATTATAACAAAGGTAATCATAATTTTATTCATTTTTATTTATTATTTAATGTTTATTTGTCCACTTGAATATTTTTCTTGAATAATTGCACAATAACTTGTTAAATGTTATAAACATTGAATTCAAACACTTAAACTTTTGATCACTCAATTTGATTTTCTAAACTTTAACGTTTTATTTCACTTTTTAAAAATTTGTCTAATTCTCTTCTAGCTGTTCCTTGGTTGATCTCAACTGATAAATTGATACTAAATCCCATACGATTCGATCTATTTATACTCGGACTCTATTCGGAATTGTATCAGGTGAGTCATATGAAATCTAGTTGCTTTACTGATAAAAACCTAAATATTCGAGAAATATAAAAGTGTTAATTTATTAAATCAATGAACAATATTGGACTGATGCCGAGTGCAAAGAACGCATTTCATAACATCTGAACAACTTATAATATTGGTGCGTTTCACAAAAAATACCAACATCTGTCTCAATATCTATGAAATACTTTACTCTATATCAAATGATCCTCTGTAATTAACTTTGATTGAATTAACATAAATCTTAAAACACGATTTTTAAGAGTTTAAAAATATAATTCCACTAAATTCAATTAAATCCTATTACAGAAAATCACTTACACGATTAGTTCAATTTAACCGGTATTAATCATCACTATTGATTAAGTTCAATCTAAATTTAGCTCAAAGATGAATCATTTGAATGAAAGCTTTTAAAATGCTATTCACGCATTTTTATTTTATACAAGAGATGAAAAGTCAAAAAATATTCCACTATTAGCATATGTTGGATGAATAATAATCATAACAAGATAAAACTGCTTGTTAAATAGTTACCAAGTGTATTTATAACGTTGAATTTGTTATTGGATCAATTGAATTATCAATTAACTACAACTGCCGATTGTGCAATTATTAATTCACAATTCGTATTTTATTCCTTAAGATTTGCACTATTTGCCCGAGTAATTAAATATTCTATGAATTATAGATGAAATGCATAAGTTTGCAATAAAACGAATGTCTTATCCTTCACTGTTCTATTTCAAATGAAATACATAAAATTTCGTTCAATAATCAACCAAATAATGAAACTTTTCCTATTGAACAATAATGCAGTAATAGTATTATGATGTTATGAAACTTTTATTGTACCATTTATCAATTTGTCTAACACAAATAGAAACACGATTTATTTGAATATCAATGGGATAGCAATAGTTTCGATAAAACATAAAAATTACAATTGAAAATATTTACATACGATTAACTAGTAAAATCAATTGGTTATGAATCAATTAGCTGGCACATGATATTTGTCTGATTGAATATTAATCGTATATGTAATACTTACATAAGGTTCCATTTAAAATAAATGAAAAATCGTAAAGTTCTGCTTTGTTTTGGGGAATGGTTTAAAGATACATTGTCTGCAATTGTAATTGCAATGTTATACTTGGCGGCATACAGATTACTTAAGTAAATAAACAATTCGAAAAATAAGGGGGCCAATTTAAGTGTACTGAAACCGAAACAATAATAAAAATTTCGTGAAAAACATTAACCGAGTCATGGAAATTATTGTGAATATTCATTATGAATTTACATGATAGTGTGAACTAATTTATCACATAAATATGATTGCAAAATAACGCAATATTCTATTGATAATGAATTTTAAAAATAGAATTTTCATAGTTTGTATGGAAATTGAATTTCCATTTGAAAAACAAAACAAAATAATGAAAAACATTTACGTTCATTCTTAAATTTTGGATAATAAACAACGGCAAAATAAGAGATCGTTGACGTCTTCGAATGTAAGAATATTAATAGAGACGAGGCCAATCCATAAACAATTTTTATAATAATTAGATTGCGATGGGAATCTTTGCATATGGCTGAATTATAATTAATCTTCATAACAGTGAGAAAAAGTTTTCAATTATCTGAAAACCGTTACTGATTTCTTTAATGCTATTCGAATTTTAAGAGAAAGCTGGAACGAGCGTATCCTAAATAGGCGACGATAGTGTATAAACTAAAAAATAAATATTAAAGGCGACATAATTGAAATTGATAGTCGTTCTAGTACTAACAGCTACCAAAAGAAATAAAATGATTTTTTAATCCTTTTTCTCTCATACCAATCATAATGTTTCATAATGTTCCTCAGCAAAACAAATGATTGGCGACAATCACATTATGGTCAGACAGTGTTCGACTTGGTAAGAAAAGAGTTACAATAATAACGTATAACGATAGTATGAGAGAGATTAATTAATTAATAATGTTTCTCCAATCTGATGCAATTCATAATTTATATTGTCAGTTGAGTGTATGGTGCATACAATCCAATCATAGTTAAGAATCTTCACAAACACTTCGTTATAATTTGAAACTACTCAACTAATGAATGGTGAGATGAACACTCATAGCATAAAGTTAAGTAGATGATATTAATTAAATTACATAATTACGTTCTCTTATAAGAGAAAACAGTTTGGACAATCGCCATCTACTTGGCCATCATTATTCGATAGTTTATTATTTAGTGTTCTTACACATTATCTTCAGCAGTTTGACACTAAATAGATAAGAATTAATGGATTCTTGTCGTGTGTATGGTTAACAAACAAAAAATAACAGAAAACTCCTAAATGACAAGTTTTCTTTACTTCAATTTCAATTATCTGTTAGTTATCTTTGGCTATTGAAGCTTACTGCTTAACAACATGAGATTAAAAATCCATTTGATTCTATCTATTACACTAAATCTGTGCCGAGGTGGACAAGATCTTGAGTTACCACATAATTTAATTATCACATTTATGCTAAATCAGTTTAAACTAATTATGAAAATAAAAATTTCTGGTGTTCAGATTATGTAGTCCATCCAATTCAGGGTGGCATACACTTGCTAATCGTTGATATCAAATGTGTTATAAATAACGATAAAATAGAAACAAAATTCACAAATCTGTGAACTTGATTATTTATTATTACATGACAATTTATTAATGTGAATCAACATTAGAGTTATGTATTGTTGAATGCATTCCCCATAATTAGCACATTCATCTTCCGGTATTGATGAAATAAAAAAAAAATGAAAGAAAGACGGAAAGTGTTATTTAAATATTGAATAATCTCGTGAAATACAAAGAATTAACATTAGGTGTTCTCACACCTGATTTACGCCTCCAGCACGCGTCCAAGTGTCGGCAACAGATTGACACTTTTCGTTATATTTTCCCAACGAACCATAATGTGTCGTTTAAATCGATTGAAGACACTACTACTCGGTATCTACTTCACAGTAGCGCAAGTTCAAGTGCCACCAAAATATTCTGATATGTTTGATGATCCTTTTGCTCACGAGTTACGATAAGAAAAGTGGGCAGAAGAAAAATACACATTCCCGCTGGTCCATTTGTAATCTTTATGATATGATGTCTTGTGAGTTTTAGGCATTACATAGAGAACAACCAAACACTACAAAATGATTCAACGTGCCCGTTAACTGTCGTTCTTTAAGGAAATTCATTTATCATTCGTTTATTTTGTTGCTGCAACCGATTTATATAATTTTTTTTTTATTTCGTTTGGTTCCTTTCCCATCATCAGTTAGTGAGTTCTGTTTCGATTAAGTGCTCTCTATTTATTTCACTTCATATCCAAGTGGCATTGTTATGTGGTTCGTTGGCCATACACATATAGGCCACCAGTTAATATTAAGTATTACCGCCCATTCAAGTACATTTGTTGAAGTAAAAAAGATCTGATTTTATTTTTAATACACAATAGAACATACACATTACCAGATAATAATGTAATGTTAGGTCCATTCTAATGAATCGAAGCAATGGATTTTGAATAAAAAAAAAATAAATAATCGAGTTTTTTCGTATGTTAAAAAACGTGATGGTTTTAGCACCTCCTCTTGCAAATAAGAAAATTCACTGAGATTTATGATCTAAAAATATGTTTTTGTTGTTGTTGTTATTTGATGATTCAAAATCTGATGCGTTATATGGTTGTACTGCGATGAATTGCTCCATTATTCAAATGACATACCAGTTATTTGAGGGCGAAGTAATATCTAATTCAGTGTTAAAAATCACCAGGCATTTCATTTGGAGAAAAAAAAATGAATACGAAGAAAGTATTTTGAACATAAAAGAAGGAAAAATCATTACAGGATGAATTCAATGGGAAACCGGATGAATCCATCAAACAGGATGTCAGTGGAAATTCATCACTTAATGGATTGGACATTGCAACCAGGAATGGGTTGTAATGTGTGTGTATGTATTTTTCATCGTTATGATAAATTGATTGTAACTAAACTGGAATAGAATCCATTAACCCCCTGGACTGGCATTAGAAACGAGTTAAGATTTACTCAGTCAGTGATTACCATTCATCAAAAATAAGAAAATTTCGTTTTGAATCATAATGCGTTCTTCTTCTATACATTTCATTTGTTAATTATCATTCTCTAATGGATCCCAATTACTTTAAACGTTAAATAGCAAAAACAAGTGAAAGGGTAAGAAATTGCAATTCAAATATGCTTTTACTGTTAATTCCGGTGCTAAAATGACAATATCATTTCAATGGAGTGAATATATCTTAGATATTTTGAATGTTGCACAATAACAGTTAATATCATCGGATTAAACTTTCACGTGACTGGATTAATTTAAAAATGAAATCCACCTTTCTCGGTTGGTAATGATTGCTACCGAATGAAAAAGGGGATTCTTCCTAAGTTTATTATCACTATTAGTTGATACAGAGTTGATGGTGGTGGTGGTGGCATTTAGAGCAATGAGGAACAAATCGACTATAGGTACAAAGAATAACATTACAATGTGCGCATTTAAATAACTTTTGTACGCGGCACGTTTTCTCAAATATTTTCTGTTCGGCTATCATACCATGAAGTATCAAATAGAGCTGAAGTACTAAAAAGTGTCACATTAAACTCAATTAGTGGAGACTTACCTTTTTTTGTGTTATTTAGTTTCGGTTTTTATTTTCAACTTTAATATGCTCAACCTTTTCACCGTAGAGTTGACAAGAAATTTTAGTTGGTTTCAAAATCCTTTATATACCGTAATATGAATCCCATAATTATAAGATGTTATTATGTTAAATACATCGGATTATGTGAGATTCAACATTTGTGACAAGTTCACCAAGTGTATGAGATTTTATACTTACCGGAGGCAAATAATTCTCATCCTTTTTTTGATTTTATTCTACGATTTATATATAAAACGAACTCTTGAAATAAAAAATAAAAATCTACAAATCTGATAGTCTTGATTTATTCTACTTCGCACTTTAAACGAATTACAATGAACAATTGCATAAATATTTTCATAATAAAATATATTCCATATGTGATACTTGTACACATGAGATAAATTATCATCCATTGAATTTATGTACGTTGGATATAATTTATGAAAAACATAAAAATTCATTATATGCATCCTGCACCAAAATGCTGTCATAATCCGTTTTACTGTTTGCTTTTATTGTTTTTTTTTTTTTTTAAAGAAATCATAAATAAGATGAAATGTATGCATTTAATGAACATCCGAAACTGATTGATGTTTCTTTATGAATATTTGAAAATGTTTTATTCCGTTGGCCTTTTGTGCATGTGAATATGAAGCAGTTTTTGACTCTTATGACCTTAAATTATTGTAATTGATCGAAATCGAATTTATTGTTGTTCGTGTACTGTAAGGGAATTGTCATGAAATCATTATCAGATTCAGCTTCAATTGAAAACCAATAATTCATTTTAGATGGAAATGTGTATAAATGTCCTGCCATTCATAGGAGTTTACGGTATATGCAACAGCACACATGGACTGGCGCCAATCAATCCGCCTCTGACTGTTGTCACACACAATGTACATTAATACAGCATTTGACCATTGAATGAATATAAAAACGAATGGATATGATTGCAATTAATTATCATTCGGTTGTGCCATTGATTGAAACTCATGATTTATAACAGTTTTATTTATTTTCATTCATCTGCGATGTCTTTTTTTCTATTCTGGTCAAATTTAATTTTGAAAACAAACATAATTTCCTATTACCGGTAATGGAATCAAATCAAAATTGTATTTTTTCGATATTGATGAAATTTATGATTTGAATGGATCAATTTATTTACGTTGAATTTAAACTAAAATAAACATAGGATACACAAATACTCTAATTGATACAATCCTAACCGGACTTATGCTAATTTGTTATGTAAATTAAATTGGAATTAGAATTTTAAACAAAAAATAAATCATTTATTTTTATTTAGTCAACATGTGTGTTTACGTTGTGCCACTGTGATATCATGAGATCCATAAATGGTGGAAATTTTCTTCCTCGAGACTAACTGATGTCATCAGACAATTTTCTTGTGCAAAATATATTGATTGTAAATTGAGTACACGAGTATTGATCATGAGTGTCTTTTACTAACCAATTTAAAATAGAATTTTGTTACCAGACGATCTAAGTACCTTTACAAACATTTGATTATCATGTCAATAGACTTATGGACAAGCTTCGAGTCTTTTATGGGTCATTCATATGGCAACTGTTATTATACGAACAGTTGAGTTTAAGCAGTCAAAGAGATCACTTAAACCTAAAGAAAATTATGAAACCAGAGATCTGCTTAATTGGTTTTATTTAAAAGAAAATTCGTGTGATTACAATCATTATTGATTATTCAATTGGAAACAATTGTTATTCCTTTGTAAATAACATTTATGCAAACCTCGCCAAATCGTTGTTGGTCAATAATTTGAATTGCCTGCGGTTGGAATAATTGCTTGTAAAACTACCGGATTTTTAACACCACAATCGTTATGATTCTACGAAATGTAACACAAAAGTGAACTCAAATAAAAATTTGCTGGGATCCAAAGGGGAAAAAAGTTAAACAAAAAAATATGAACTTTTTAATCGTTGCCACTAAACAAATTGATATATGCAAACGAGATTCAATCGTAACACAAAATTGATAAAATAAAAAGTAACGGCATCAGAGAGACAACATAGTCCTTGCAGTTCTGCTAAAAGAATGATGAGAAAAAATCGAATTCGCACCAGAATTATTAACTGAGTTGATCATTTGAGTAAAATCGATTGGCGTTAAATTAATGGACAAATGTATGGAAATTGGTAAAAGGGTATAGTTATCAAATTGCCATTGTTGATTGTACCACAGCGTTTACTCAATTAGGCAACACCAGAGCTGAACCTGAGCAACAATAATAATAAAAAATTCAACCAAAACAAGGAGTAAATGTGAAACATTAAATATGCAATGTATCCCAATTGACTATTACAATCATGTGGACCTTTGATTACTGTTGAATTGACCTAACGTGAAAGGCAATTAGTCGCATCATCCAACAAACTGAATATACCATGGATACATAAACATATGAGAACAGTTTTATTAAAATGTTTTGATCATCGTTTTTTTTTTCGTTTCATCCTCCTCTAGACTTTCAATGTAAAAACCATTGAATCAATGATGAGCCAATGCTAAGTGACCAGAGAAAAAACTAAATTCTTTTACATAATTTTCATAGACCACGAGAATTGCGAAAAAAGAAATAAATTCACCATTATGGGTGAGAGAAATACCATCAAGTGAATGTTGGCACGTCATGGACGCAATTCAGAGTTGACAGTTTGCATAAATTTTCTTCTATTTGCCTGTACCACATATAGAGAGTCAACAGAATTGTCGTAATGGAAGATCCATTAGAGTTGGGCTCATGTATCCCATTCATATAAAGAGAGATCCCCCGGATCATTTTAATGCCATCAAATGGAGGGCTGAACAGAATCAGCAACAAACAAAAAATGTCAATTTGGTATGGCGAAAATGTAGTGTATTGTTGCCAGTAAATTACTCTATTAGCGTTAGATTGGATTTAACGCATCGAAACTAAATTGTTTCAATCGAACTAACTGAATATTGTATCGATTTCAAACATATAAAGATTGGCTTTTGTACAAATCTATTCTATTGTGGTACAATTGGGTGTGAGCAAAATCAATTTATGTTTTATGAAAATATCGTCTTCTTAATATTTCACTTCAGTTTTGTTAGGTGAGGATTCACTTTCACTGCCATCATTAGAAAACAGAGGACGCACAATCATCTAAACGAGAGATTGGTTTTTCGTCAAGCAATAAAAACCCCATCCATGGTTGATAAGACCTGGTACATTTGAAACAAACCTCATAAATGAGATTTTCTGTATGTTGAACGTGTCGTTAAATGGCTGTCAATTTCTTTGTGGTAGATAGAAAAAGAAAATCACATTTCTTTTATTTATTTTTTTGTTCTAAACGAAAATTCATTTCGATCCATTTCAACGGCCAAACCAATTTAGAGGACTTAAGAAACCAAACGAAAGAAAAAAATGAATATAGAGATGTCCTCTCATAATGCTAAGAGGCTAAAACTATGTGAATTGTTAAATTATCCGAAATAGATTTTCCTATAGAATTTGTTGGTCCAATTCGTTTTTAACTTCATACGATAAGTACTATTATATTCGGATAGGGAGTTTAATATAATAAATATAATTCACACTGAAATTATTGATGAAAATTATCTAACAGTCAATTTGGGTAGCTTCAAGGCACTTTACAGAATGGAAGAGAATTTCTGCCACTCTAAGATTATGATGAGATTTTATCGACACCTTCATTTTGGTTTCTATTAAGCAACCATTCCTGTGTATATGAAAGAAAATAAAATAAAATATAAATAAAAACAATACAGATAGACAAAGTGCTAGATTTTCTTGAGGGCAATTCTTATATTTTCTTCGTTAACGAGCAAACCATTTTCTTAATACAATTGCCAATCAATATATGAGATTTTCTCATACCAATAGATAATTCGTTTTCTAACGATTTAAGGCCACTGGGCAAAGAAGTCATGGTGAAAATGAAAGTCATAATAAATGGAATTTTCTTATGAAATTAAAGTCCTTCGATTAGTGAACGAATTACAAAAAAAAAGAAAAGAAAATCAAATGATTATTTACTCACAACATCGAATATGATCGATTCAGTTCAATTATATTTTCACTGTTACCCAACACACCCACAAATATTTACTAATTTTACGGTATTTAACTACAACATTATGTGAACACAAGGAAAAAACTATAGATTTTCATCCATACTCATGTTTAATTTATCAATCGACATATCTGCGGTACTATTAGTTATGAATTGCAAACAACAACAGACACGTCATGTTACAAAGAAAAGTCAAGTGAAAAGCAACATGCTGTTACATTTTATATAGAAGTTTATGATATTTTCATGTTATTTTTATTTTCTCTTCTGTTGATCAATAAATTTTAACGGATTTTATTCTGCACATGTTCTATACGAATATAGAGTGGATGCTGTATAGTAATAAACCCACATATAAATCATGACCAGAAATTATTGTATATACCACAGACTGTTCTAAGGTATACAAGCAGAGATGATTTATATTGATCTTGATTTGCATTGAAATATGATTGAAAATGATTTTTTTTAAGAGAAACAAAAGACGAAAAGAAAATTTTTTAGAGTTTAACAAGAGATTTTTCCTCATTCAGAATGGTTATGTCTAGTTAGGGATTCTAGACTGTAAGTCCTTCGTTAATGGAGTACCAACAGGGCATAGTTGCTGCAGTACATCTCGACTCAATGTTATGTTAATGGACTACCATGTTGATATTCAACATATTCGCTTAGACTATTCGTTATTTTATGATAAGAAGCCATCAATTGTCTCATGATATAACTGCATAACATGTTAATTTGAAAATCATTGCACGTTCAATGTCTCAAACAGAATCTCATTGTTGAATCGAATACAATAAATTATCTTCCTAGGAAATACAAGAACAACTTTTCAATACGAAGAAAAGTGTGTTTTCCATCAAATGTAAGGTAGTCGCATATCGCATATTTGTCAGCATTTGATTAGGTATCGGTAAATGATGTTTTACTCGTGTTATATCGATCAACCATGAAAAATCATTTTATCAATTTGTTTCCTTCAGTTTTCCATTCCTCCCACATAAAATCTAAACTTCTGCAAATATAACGAATGAAAAATACCGGGAATTTCATCTGGAAAATAAAAACGAAATATTTTTTGTTTCTGCCATTGATCGACTTCACGTGCAATTGTTTTTCTTAAAGTCATTACATGATTTCATAAGGAGATACACTCCTTATCGATAATACACAAACATTCCACAATAGTAAAAACAATATGTAGTTAAATTGTATACATGATGAAAATCAAAATCCATTTGTCTGTTCTTAACATCGTTGTATTGTATCAATTTACTAGACAATATATTACAGCCCCAGATACAATTGTATCAGTCAATTACATATAATGATTTCGAATTCCACCTGACGATATTTAATTCAACACATTTCCAAACAAAATTCCAATGCATTTCATTGATTTACTTTATTATTTTGATTGTGTTGTATTAAAAGAGAAAACTAGGAGGAAAAAGCAATTTAACGATAATGATTTTACAGTGAAATGAAGTATTGCAAATTGATATGAACTAAATAAAATTCGAATGAAAACAATGGAAAATAGAAACATAAAAAGAAAAGAAATTCTTATGGAAATTCATTATATCAGTGACAAATCTTAATGGAATCATTTTCACAAATTCTAATAAAGTCAAATACATCGTATGATCAATTTTAACTAGTTCGAATGCATATTCGAAGGTGATAATGTTATTAACTTATCAAACACTAGCAGATGTGTAAGCAATGTACCGTATGATTATGTGAGAGGAGCGTCTGATTGTCTTCATTTTCCCAAAGAATAAAAACGAGAAACACTTGAAATCTAATTGAATTAGTATATGATTTTTAATATTTCCATGTCATTGCTTAACCAATTGTCCTTGTTAAAAATCACATTCTCGTCTCATTTCAATTTTAAACATTCAAAATGTCAAGGGACATTAGTTCAGTAACAAATCTACCATCTATTCGATTTAGTTATCACTTTCTTATTTTCTCTTGATATTTTCTTTACTTCTGTAAGATGCTTTGAATCAAATTAAATGCATTCAATGTATGAATTGGATAATAAGAATGAAACGTATTGAAGAGTACAATTTTTTAAATCGATGAGGGCACTGAATTTTCAAGTATTTGACAATGGGAATAGAATGTGTAGAAGATATAAATGAATTTTCATTTCATAGAAAATTGTTCCTTTGTGAATACACCACCAATTTTCTATTTCTCAATTTATTTGAACGGTGTTCTTTTCTAGTGTTCTTCTTTTTTTTTTATATTTGCTATATGGAAGACAACCATTCTAAATTGTGGTAGAGTAGAGAGACTTTCTATTACATTCCCTTTAAATGTGTTTTGTGTCTTCACTGTCTTTACTATATGAATCTTATGAGTGTAGTGGAAAAATGAATTATATGCCTTGTTATGTAAAAGTCCTGTTAGGTATAAGTTATGTATTGATCGACTGATGTCGGATAAACGAGAGTGGAGTCGGAATCTTAGTGTTGAACGGTTAAGTCGTAATTGAATTGTTTAAGAGTAAATGTGAATTAGTCATTGTAATAGTATAAGATCATAATTATAGTTTCTTGATGTTAATAATAACAAGTGTTTCATTACAAGAGTGGTTATTAATTAGCAAAGGTCCTGACAACGCTAAAGTTAGAGAATCTACCGGAATAGAATCATAGTTATAGCACAAGGGGAAACAGATCTTCTCTTCATAGTTCTTTGTGAGGAAGAGTAGTAAAAAGATCTAAATCTTTCCCCTACAAATTTTCAGAAGTGGGATACAGGATCTGAATAAGGGATTGTGGATCTGAATAAGGATTTGGATCTGGGTAAAGATTCTATAGATTCTCTAGAAATTTCGAACGTGGAATTCTCTAGAAACATAGTAGGTAAGTTCTAGAAGGAAACCACGTGCTGAGCGAAATCAACTACAGTCGTCACCACGAGGCGAGGAAGCCAAGGTAAATAGGGTCTATATACACGGAGTATATAACGACACGGTGCGAACTGAAACGGAGTATACGAGCTGTGCAACGACGATATTCAAGTTGGTGCGTGCAAAATTAAACGTTAAACTATTTTGCCACACATTTGAATTTCACAATCGGTGAAATATTGATACAGCGCCTACTTCTAAACGGATTAGAAACGCATATAGGGCTGTATAACCGGACTGTAAACGTAACCTCAGAACGGTAGGAATATCGCACAGAATACTCAACGTGATTTCGACGATAATTATTGATCTTATTACAACGATAACGGAGTTTAATTAATTTAATTGGTGAAATTAATTAACTATTTTTGAGTTTCTCCTTTTGTGTTTAGTGTTTTTCGATTTTCTTTATTATTTCAATAGAGTAAAATGCCACGTAAGGATAAAAACACATCGTGGGAATTGATGACCGTAAAACAAATTCAGGGTGAATTGAAACGTCTCGGTATCAACCCAAAGGGAAAGAGAGAGGAACTAATTCAACGACTAAAGGAACATCGATCAAGTACAAGGGTACAAATGTCAGACGAGGATGATCTTTTTGAATCGGCCAGTGGTGTTACATCTATTACACAGGTGCATACGACGGTAGCACAGGTACATGATGCACCCAACCAGGTAAATTGGGTAGATAGTAACGTGAACGAACGACGACAAATGATCAAGGAACGCGAGTTATTGGAAAGGGAACGTACGTTATTGCAGCGTGAAAGGACTTTGTTGCAACGTGAGCATCAGTTGTCTACTGCAAGCGTTCATTCAATAAGACTCGATGATCATAATGAAATTGTCCAATCTCCTAGTCCACGTATAGAGGTACCTGTAACCAGAGCGGATCCTACACCACAAATTCAAAATATCTCAGCTCCTCCACGACATATGTTTCGCGTGAAAGATATGTGTAATTTAATTCCTATTTTTAATCCTAGTGATCCAACGTCACCAACGTCAGATCAATACGTATGTAAGATTCGAAGACTGTCTACTAATTATAAGTGGGACGATGTCTCAGTACTGATAGCGGCACAATCCAATCTGAGAGGTAATGCTAAATTATGGGCAGATGGATTGTCAGACATCTTCA
>JXOR01000495.1:147-30241 GCA_001014335.1 Coboldia fuscipes | reverse complement strand
GGGTCTAACTCTAAAGACTAAAAAGTTATAGCCAAAAACACTAAAATGCGAATATCCTGAAACACGGATTTTGCACTTGCATTCTTTCTTAAAATTACTGTAGCCAAACATAACATGCCGCAGTTACGTTCTATTCAAGGGTAGAAAGGAAATCATCTGATCTTAAATTTCAAAGTGGACATACCTTGTAAATTTTTATAACATGGACGTGATGAGATGTACGTTGTTTTATTTGTTAAAAAAGAAAATATCAACAAATTCAAATAAAAAACATAAACTACTAAATGGTGTTCAATAAAATTGAATGGAAATATTTAAATAATCCAAGTAATTTTGTATAGTAGTTTTCACAGCAACTTCCTGTGGTTTTTTTGTAAGGAATAAACTATTTCTGGTTTTAGCATTTAAAAATTATATAATGGAATCTCACGTTATCGAAATTTTCTTATTGTATGGTCTTACTTCTTGTGTATTTGAAAAGAAATAACGTTGTCATTTCTAATGACAATGTTTCGGAAGCAATATTAAAGGAGCAAAAAATAAAAAGAATTGCTTACTTGAATATTGACACATATATCTGTATAAACTACGGGATTGTGTACCATTCATTGAGTGCATTTCTTTATTTCAAAACCGTTTCGCATTAAAAAGGAATGGCACAATTAATTATTCAGTACATAACAGATAAAATGAAAAATCATCAATTTTATCATGAAATTCATTAAAAAAAAATTGTATTTTTAATAAAGAGATTTTCGATTGATTAAAAAGGAACATTAATTAAAGTCACTCAAGTACGTGCATTTTAATACGCATCGAATGAAATCATAGAAACTCTAGCTCATTGTTGAGAAAAAAAATTGAGTCATGATGCAGTTGAATTAAAAGACTTTTATTTGAGTCAATAGTTTCCGTATTATGCTGATTCAATGTAATTTTATTAATGGCATTAGTTTTTTATTTTTCGTTTCATGATTTTAGTTTTTATTCTTCACCATTCATTGAAGTTTTCGCTCTTTATTTTTCTTAAATACACAGGTGGTAATTTCTTATACGAGATTTTGAATATATAATTGTATCTATACCACGCTTAATTTTAAAAGCATATTGTTTACCATATTACTATGAAACTTAAACCACATAAACATAAATATCATAATGCTTTAATTCCACTTATATTTAGATTAAACACCTTTTTGCTATAAATATATTCGAGTTTTCATTAAATATTAAAATGTAAACTACGAACAACCGTAAACATTAAAACGTATACACTCTTAACATTCAATTCATAAAGACAATAAATGCTCAATATAATATGACGTTATTAATATGATATTTTTATATTCATTGTTGCGGGCAAATTGGTTTCTGGTCACTGGATTTAATGACAAAATCATAATCTCTTAATAAATTATGAGGTTTCAGCTCCCATTGTTTTTGTCACAAACAATATTATTGAATGCGTTGCCATTCAATTTCAACTAACCATCATTAAATGGACAGACAAAAGGATTCTTCCACGTACACAGTTGAGTATATTTACTTTCTATACTCTCAATTCAATTCAATTGTATTATTTTTTTTATTATTCCTTGTATTTTCATTTATACAACTTAGCTATTAAAATGATGATTTCGATAGAGAAAAAAAAATGTAGTTGCATTTGGATAACTGGTGTCCTCAATATATGGTGAAATAACAGCGGACACCGGACGAGGGACAAGTGCGCCCTTTTCCGGAAAATGCATTTTCTATCCGTTTCAAGACATGTACAATCCGAAAATCATATTCCCCCAAAATCGGTTTTTGTCGCGTTTACAATATACATCCCTAGTGATGTACAATAAGAATGTATGGAATTCCTTTTGCCCTCACCACTTGAGACGAATGAACGACATTTCAGGGTAGGAAAGTACACATTGTCATTCAATTTATAACATAATTTCCAGTTGATTTCAATTGGTTATGTTGTAAATCTGCCATTATATTTCCCAATTAGTATTGGATCATTGATTCGAATTGAAAATCGGTATAATAAATTATTAAAAACCGCATTGTAAGTTGGTCGTAATGCATTACAGCGATTATTAAATTGTTGATGGACTCTTAGTCTTAAATTAGATGAGAACATCAGACAATACGATTGGTTGAGGTTTTTTGTACATCACTGTAGATGTATATTGCTATCGCCCCAAAAACCGATTTGGGAAAACAATGTTTTTGTTTTGAAGCGAATATAGAATGCATTTTCTGTTGAAAGGCGCACCTGTCCTGTTAAGAATATTAAGAGTACCAGTTATCCAAATGTAACCAAACTTGGTCAGATGATAAATCACCTGGACCACAATGAGAAAAATAAATTTGAGCACCATCGAGCAAAAACTAAGGGTGGCTCTAGAAGGATTGAATACCCATTTTCCAAATATCTGCTAAACGGTGCCTTCATTTTTTTTTTAATTTTAATATGTTGTGTATATTCAATATTTTTTTGTTGAATTTTTCATTTTTTGCAAACATTTAAAATCTTTAACCTAGAGTGATGTGCGTTGTGGATATCATTCTGTTGTACTCTTATATTTTTATATTGACGTCAAAGGAAATCTCTGTAACAAATGAATTGCATATTGCAATTAGAAATAACCATTGACGATATTTTCTTTAGTACATTAATTAATAAATGACTTCAAATTATTTCGCAACTAGGTAATATTAATAATTCGATTGCAATCATATTTCTTATATTGGTCAGGTAAAATCGAACAATGAATACATAACACTTGACAAATTTAATAGAAAACCAATATTGTTTTCAGTTTTTATGTTGTTAAATGTTGGTGTTTAGGTCTTTCACATAAAATTTTAATGAGTACCCTCTTCGGTCACTGATTTCATTATGAACCACTTTACCCCCAATAATAATTATTATTTTTATATAGATCTATATGTGACAGCTACCCTTCGTATTAAGTGTCTAGCTTAATTGAATATTAAACCGTATTGCTGGATAAGTAATCGTTGTTTTATTTTCATTTCCGCTAAAAAACATTTATATAAATTTCAATTTTCTTACATCCCTTGTCAGAGCGAGATGTATATTGTATTCGTCTAAAAAATTGATTTTTAGGGAATAGGATTTTGTAATGTACATGAAACGAGTAGAAAATGTATTGCCTACATTTTTTTCTATTTTAATATGTTGTTTATATGGGCCTATTTTACCACCCATCTAAATTTGGTTTAGGTTGAAATTTTGTAATGGTGTCAAATTGATCAAAGAAAATGTTTTGCTTTAAAAAAAGCGTATCTGAATAAGAAATTACTCTGCTCTTACAATATTTTTAAAATTTGAATTTTTTTGCTGAATTTTCTAATTTTTATAAACATTTTTCAATTTACACATGGAATTATGTTCGTTGTGGATACTATTCTGTTACACTCTTATATTTTTTTCATAAAACATAAAATCGTTTTTATTCAACAGATATAATAAATCACAATTCTCAAATGTTCGTTAAGTCTCAATGCAATAAATTCTACCAAATGAGACTAATTGTCGCTTGAGTAATAGGTTCTTGTATGGTAAATATCGTCGCCTCAATCTTATATGGTCGTAAGTAGAAAAAGTGAGTTTCGAGATATTCAAGTATGGAAATTTTTAAATGACGTATATTTTATGGAAATATAAAAAAATTATTTCATCTCTGAAACTATTTGTTCGAAGATTGATTTCCGATTAACACCAACTTTACATATGTCATAGATCCTAATGTCCTACGTCCGGTATCAATACATTCCTGAAAGGTCTTAAGAGACTCTTACGACCATATGATGTTGAGGCGACGATATGATGAGAGTTTACGATTCGAGGATATGTAATAGACATAAGACATCCACTATATTTCAGTCCAGGAATGGTTCAAATCGGTTCATATCACGTTGACCATTTGCCAGCACTAAAGTTTTGTTTACTTTACTAATTAATTTCAAAAAAGTATATGTTTATATCAATAGTATATATAACATACGACTTTAATGAAGTTACAATCTCAGGTTAACAGAAACTTTAAGCGCGATTAATAAAAAATTCATTTTTTACGATACAAGAATTCATTACTCAAGCGATGAAACCATAGATATTTTTAAATGATAAAAGGTAACGGAAAAATTCCGAAAATTTGCACAGTTAATTTTGTACTTATTGACTCTTTTATTTCACTATTCATTGATTACCTAAATTAATAATTGAAATAAACGTAAAACACGTCTTTATGTAACCTCTAGCTGTTTTGAGGTTAATTACGTTTGCGGTTAAACCGACTGGCGGCACAGAATACATTCAAATTTTTGCTATAATTTCAAAAAAGTGGCGAAAAATCACTTATTCCAAATTATTGTCTACGTTTTTGTACATCACTCTATAAGGAATGTATATTGTAATCGCAAAAATTAAGTGTGGCCCCAGAAGGGTTGAAAATTTATATTCGAAATATCTCCGAAATGGTGCCTACATTTTTTTTTTAATTTTAATATGTTTTTTACTTTGCCCTTCTTTACCACCTATTAAAATTTAGTTTAGTTTAATATACAGGAAGGGTGTCAAATTGAACAAAAAAAATGTTTTTTTTTAATCAGCGTATCTGCGTTTGAAATTATTCTATACTTAGAATGTTGTCAAACTTAGAAATATTTTTGCAGAATTTTTTAGTATTAGCAAACATTTTACAATATTTACAGGGCGTGATGTACGTTGTGGATACTATTCTGTTGCACTCTTATATTTCTTTTGCACCCCTTGAAAAATTTTGCTCTTTGCCATTTTTATAATTTGTAAGGATCCATTATCTTACTTTTATTGATAAAATTGCTGGTTTATGTAACACGTTGCCAGCAAGAGGGATAAATTACATTTTATACCAAGAACATCGATTCCTGCAATCTTACCGCAGGATAAAATTAATTGACTTCTCTCAAACCAAAAAAAGGAAAATGAGAGTGTAATAGAAACAGAATCATAATGAAAGACAAAATCGGTAGTAGTATAACTTCGTCTGCTTACGTTTTGCCATCTAAAAAAATGTAATTTCCTTATAATTTATTTTAGGGAAGTGAATTGTCATTTAACAATAAAATATATAGACATATACAGTACCATCATACGGTAGTGGTAGTTACAAAACTGAAATGACTGACCAGTAGGAATAACTACTTCGTCCTTATTACTTTCAACTTTTGGTATATCACTATGAGATGCATATTGCATGTGTGGCCAACTTCGAAAACTAATTTTTACTAAACCGAGGTCTGTAATTTTACACGAAAAGTTGGACAATTAAAGTTCGAGTTGGATACGATATTTTACACCATTCTTTCTAATAATTTTCATTCCAGATTTTAAGATTAAAAGTGAACAGTTCAAATTTACAACAACCAAAATTTGGTCTAATTATTCAACGAATGTCACGAACGTTTTCAATCGATTTTCCGAATAAATATGCCAAAAAGTTTTTTGATATAACAATAATAAAAAACTGTGGGTTATGTAATTAGTGAAACATATAAGAAAGGACGATGTAAAAAAATCTATAAAATTTGAACGGTAGAAGATTGAAAACATTGAAATTCCATTTGAGTTACTACAGCTTTTGATGATAATAGTTATTTTATCTCATTTAAAGTGTTTTGATTTTTAAAAAAAGAAAGGTGAATTTCAATTAATAAAAAAATATAAAACAGTTTCAATTAATAAAAAAATATAATATAAGAACGTGTAGAGGTTATTTACTTAAGTTTTACTGTGTTTTCACTATTTTTCTTCTACTTTTTTGATGTATGTAAAACAAGTTTTTTTTGTATTAAAATGAATCAGTTTTATGGGTTTACTATAAAAATGATTGAAAAAATACTATGATCTCAATTTAAACCAAGCTATTCATCAACCCTTATAATAAACCAACTACATTTTATAAAAGAATATGGGGAGAAATAGGATAAAATATAGCTTTAGATTCATCAATACACAAAATGATAGCTTAAGATATCGTAAAGTAAAAGAAATGTGTTCAGCCGAGAGAGATGCAATTATCTCGAAATTGAAATATTTTATTTTATCTTACTGTCCTTATTAAATTTCATTGTTTAAACAAATCAAAAAATTTAAGTAAGACGCATAACAAGATTCCTGAAATTAAGTTTTACACAATTTTAATAAATGATTACCAATATTGAGAATATAGTACAATCAGTTGGACAGATGGAAGAGAAATTGCACAATTAAACTTCGAGTTGGGTACAATATTTTACACCATCCTTTGTATTAATTTTCATTTATGATTTTGAGATTAGAAAATTAGCAACAACAAAAATTTTATTTCATTATTAAAGGAATGTCTTCTCTCTATTTGCCGAGTAAATAAGCAGTATATATGCATTAATTCTCATTATATAAGCGATAAGAAAATATTATGACTAATGTAATTAGTGAAATATATAACAAAGGGTGGTGTAATAGTATATTATTCATAGATGCCAATGTGAGGTTGTTTTATTGCAATTGTTGATAATCCACGAAATTAAGCAAGCCTCACATTACTAGATATTAATAATATACTATTAACCAATTTTTAGTACGATGAGCTTTAAATTTTTTTAGCACTCGACATTGTAAAATTACACTTTTTGTGTCTCGGATTGGAATCGAAAACCGATATTTTAAAGTGTTCCGTGAGCATTTTTGACCTAAGAGTATCATAAAGTAAACATTTGTGACATAAGAGTATCATAAATTAGAAATATTTGAAATAAAAGTATCATAAAGTAGAAATATTTTGACATAAGAGTATCATAAAGGATTCCAACATGTCTCGGCTAAATAGGTAAATTTTGAAAGTGTTAGTGAAAATAGCTAATAATTTTGTGTTTTTGTGAAACATTTTACAATGTTAAGTGCTAAAAAATGAAGTAGACACCTCGGTAAGCGCTTCACTTTTAATGTCGAGAGAATTGCTACCTCATTCCGCAAACTTCTCTCTGACCTGAAAAGTGAAGCTTTGCTTACCTTGGTATCTAAACTATCATTATATACTTAAGCTTATGTTTTAGAACCCTCAGTGCGGATGAAAGAATCCCAGATAAAGAAAAGTAAACATTTTCGAGTGTGAATTTACTGTAAACTAAAATATAGAACGAATAAATGAGAATAATGTCATTACAATCTCGATAGCACGACGAAAGTCACACTATCTGGCTGGCGACCAATAGTTTAGACTCTAAAAAAGGCAAACCTAAAGACTGTGATACTTTTCCGCATCTACATTGAGGATATCAATGGATTTGCGATCGAGCGTAATTGGATCACCACCAAGTTTACAGTAGTGCTCGAATCTTTTGTT
The DNA here is from genome assembly GCA_001014335.1 of Coboldia fuscipes. Taxonomy (NCBI): domain Eukaryota; kingdom Metazoa; phylum Arthropoda; class Insecta; order Diptera; family Scatopsidae; genus Coboldia; species Coboldia fuscipes. The sequence goes on along the minus strand of JXOR01000495.1, from coordinate 22,850 downwards.
TTGGTCACTCAGAAGCCAACGGCTGACCGTAGAAGTTTACAGAGCAAAATGGCTCTGAAATTGATATCATAAAGAACAAGACGAAAGTTCTTTATAACGACTAGAAGAGGAAGAAGATATATGGGAACGACAAGAATTGTATTCAAACAAGTATAAAAAAACTAACAAAACTTAAAAGGGACAGGAAATAAAATAAATTTTATAGAAATATTTAACTGGGTCAACTCAGTTGGTTGAACTTATACAATGTCACATTGATGATGGACTCTCATGATTATGGAAATGGATTATCTTACTAAAGGTGTATCATCCCCTAACTAAATCGAATAAAAAATATTTTATTTTATTTTAATATTTTATTTATACCTTTTGTTTAAATTAAAGCAGTATGAAACTTAGAAACAGTATGAAACACAATATTAAAACAGTATGAAACACAATATTCACACAAACACAGCACTATGTTCTTATTGTACCTCAGAGATAAAGAACGTGTCCATTATCCAACTGTATTTTTAGTATTCATTCAATTAGTTCTTTTTTTCGCCTACATTCAATGGTACGAGAATACATTTTTTAAAAACCGCTGTAACCGATTATGTCTTTTTGTAATGGTAGAAGATTCTATTTAAAATATTTTTTTATATTTATTTTATTCTGTTGTTTTATGGTTCATTTTATTTGCTGCTTGCAGAGATTTTCATTTCAATGATAATTCAGAAGTGAATTTTCCGAATTTGTGTGGGACCAGAATAATTCAGGGGTTCGGTCGACTGAATGAGTATTTAGCATCAATGAGAGGACAGTGAGTGTGAGGGTGGACGACAGAATACACCAACGCTGATTTGACTATTCGGTCTTGATAAAAGTGGATAAAATCCCTGTATTAAATGAAGTCAGCATTTTACCACATTTATAATCTAAAACAATTAAAATCCAACTACGAAATATATGAATATTGTGGTGTCAATTTTCAAAAACTTCAGTATCCGTTTCAATTGTTTTGCCACTGTTATTCGATTTGGATCACTCTGATTATTTTATAGCCGATTTTAAAAATTTTTATTTTCGAATTGTTTTCTCGTCGGACAGAATATCCATGGGATTATTGCCAATGGGTAGATAATGTATTGTTTGATAACTGTTAATATGACCGCATAATTTCATTGGTAACAAGTGTTACTTACATTCAATAACTGACAACAACGGATTGTTTTCAATTATACAACAAATTGATTATTGATTTGCAACATGCCTTCTCCAAACATGAATATTAAATTGAAATGAAAAATAAAATATAAGAGTGTAACCGAATAGTATCCACAATGTACATCACTCTATGTTAAAGCTATAAAATATTTGCAAAAATAAAAAAAAATCAGCAAAAAAATTATTTCAAATTTTACAAACATCATAAGTGCATAAGATATTTTGAAAATAAGGTTTCCACAGCTTCTACAACTACCCTTAATTTTTTCTCGCGGATATCTATCAAAACTTAACTGTTATAATGTACACCAGATGAAATATTAACTGTAAAAGTTCGGTTGTATTTGGATAACTGGTGTCCTCAATATAATTTGAAATATCGGCGGATACCAGACAATGGACAGGTGCGTCCTTTTTGCTGCAAATGCATTTTCTAGACACGCACATTCCGAAAAAAAATTGTCAGATATAATCGATTTAACGGAAAATTGCAATATACATCATACAATGACGTACAAAAAGGTTAGAACTATTCACTTTTTCAATTTTTGTATCGATTTAACGATGAGCTTTTGGAGTCTTTTTTGAAATCACAATACAATTTAAATAGTTTCAATGTAACTTTTTTTTTGTGCAGAGCAATTGATTTAAATTATATAATCAATAATGAAGTGGTAATAAAAAAAAATTACATTGCCTGGTTAAATATTAGCAATTAAATGCACATACTGTTAAATTTAGTTTTCTGTTAATTTTTTGTTATCATTTTAATGAATGTGCCAATGGGATTATATGCTTTCAGCATTAATCAAATATTACATTTTTTTCATATAATTGAGTTAATATTTCTGTTAGATTATCAAATTATATAAGGAACATTAGATCTAAATTCTATTTTATTATTAATACATTTTTTGTATTCAAGAGACACAATTCAGAGTAAATTAATTTTGTGTTAATAACAAAAATTTCTGTTATAAATATATCATGAACTACCAAAAAAAAAAAAAAAACAGAACTTATGACCAGATTGTTCCAACTTTTGGGAATTCAAAATTATACATTTATTTTTCTGCCTATTGGTTTTCTATCTCTTTCGCTGAAAAATTGGATCCCAAAGTAAAAACAAAAAATAAAAAAACAAAACAGAAGACTAGAAGTTGAAGTATATCATTCCACAGTTGAGATATATGTAAAACAAATAGTGAAGAAAATAAAATAGCGTTTTAACTGTTATACGCCCATGAGGCAATTGGCTGGCGTTTTATATATTTTGTCTCTCTGGTACTTCTCTTGTAAATTATTTTTTGGTTTGCTCTAAAACAGCCGTTTAACAAAGAAGATAAGATATTGTTTTTATAATTGCAGTTACTAGAATCATTAAGATTTAAACGAAGTCCTTGGAGAGATGTTCCACTGGAATTTCTTGTTCTATATTTTTGCTTCAGTGTGAACTAACGATCAACCATGACAGGCTTTTTCTACAGTAAGCAAAAATTATGGAGAAATTTATGTTACTTGGTGGTAAACGAAAGAGACAGATATGTAGGTAAAGAATAATATATAACAACAGATGGAATCATATAGTCAATGTATATAAAAATAAATAAATTCTTTTAATACTCTTACCCTTAATCAACGGAAATAAAAATAAAATCGTTGAATTGTTGTAATTTATTTTCAGTTGCATTAGAGTAATAGTATAATAGTCCACCATTGGATTCGTTATTTTTCTTCATCCATGAAGTTGAGGCTGTTCAGAAACTATAAACATGACTAAAATATGGCCACAAATATACAATAGTTATTTACTTTACATTAGGATAAAGAGCTTCGTCCTTTTTGCTGAGTCGAAGTGGTTGCTTGTGGCATGAGCGATTTCACGTGTTGCAAGCCACCGAGATTTCGATGTTTATCGTACGTGCAAAATACACGATTTTTTAAAATTATATGAAAATTAAATAATAGTGTATAATACTTAGGGGGATAAAGAATACTTTATAGTGGTGTTTTCAATAACATAAAGCTCTGATTTTCATATAAGATTTAAGGAAACTTATTTAATTATTACATAACATATCTGAATGTACACAACATTTATGATCACTGTTTATTCTTTGATGTAACAGAAAAACTCATTGTATAATGAGTAATATATGATGTTAGCTTAACATTACAGAAAAAAAACAAAAGATTACAATCAATCTAAATAGTAATACAAAGCCAACGAAATAAATCAGTCTTTAAATATGCGAGCTCAGGTAATGAAAAATATTTAATGGGCTTAAGAATAGTTTAGCCAAATGTGACGCAATATATACATTCATCAAAAAAGAGAAATAAATAAATTTCTTTTAATTTTATTTAAATTATGAAGAATGTTGCCGTCAAATCACTTTCAGTTAAAACAAAAAGTGAAATGACATTTACCCCTTGGGTAAGTGTATATGATGAGAGTGGATAGTGTCACAAAACGCAAAGGGAATTAAGAGACATAAAACCACAATAACATTCAACAATAAAAATGAAAACGAGAATGATTATGTTGATGTTTTTTGTCAATCATCGATGAAACTTCATTGGATTTTAACTTAATTGATACACTAATTAGTGTTTCTATTCGTTCGTAACAGACTGATTAAATGTTATCAACTGCTGTCGTCTAAACAAACTATATATATATATAGATAATATAACATAATATTCAGAAGGAAAACCGAAAAACTATGAGACTACAAGATGTCTCAGTCCATTAATGTACGACCATTGGCCCATAAATTGTTCTATGTATTGCCAATAAGATCTTATTTCTAAATTGTATTTTCTACATCGATTTTATTTCCTTCTTGTCATTTACTGGGGTTTTTCATCATTTTGAAATTCGACAGCTTAGAATTATGGCAAAAACATAAGAAATACCAGAGGAATGAAAAAAAAAACAAACACAAATGAGAAGAATTGTTATCCTTTCGTATAAATCGATTTCTATTTAGAATAACATTCGTATGCTAATGTTATTTATGTTGAATACTGTTCATGTTTTTTTATATGCTAAAGTCTTGTGGAAATCATTGTGCTTTGTGTTTTCATTGCGATATAGACGGATTTTTTGTTGCCTTTTTTCTATTGAATTCGCATACCAGCATAATGTTTTATATTCAAATGTTATTTTATTGAATCAATACTTTGAACTTTAATTCTATTGATCCTGAAAATTCAGTTCTTTTTTATGTTTATTTTAGTATTAAATGATTCAGTATTCAAATATCTCTCTGCATATTTAATATATTTGATTCATTATTGTGATTCATTTAAACTTTTTATACCCTCCCACGTTTGATTGCTAATTAATTAATTTGAATAATTATGAATAAGAACAAATTTTGTTTCAATTTTCCTTTAATAAAAATTGCGTATATGAGTAGGAAATAAATACTTAGCTAACAAAAACAATTGTAATCTATGGAACTATTATATATATTATGAATCATAAAATATATAATTTTATAATCGGGTTAACTGGTGATTTTAATTAACTGAATACATTTAAGTTGATTAGTTGCATCCTAACATTTGCAATTTATTATTATAATGATAAAATTATATCAATAAAGTATCATATTTATAAAGTTTTCCATAAGCTTTTCTTCCCCGGTACAGATTCATGGAGTACATAAAACTCTGGTATATTCGTAATGAAATTATTCATGATGCAATTCCGAGTAATGGAATGATGTTATAATTAAATACGTACATGGTATAACTACGTAGTTGGTGAGTTAGACTTAATTTTATATGTATGCAACCCTAAATAATAAGTTACCACATTTTAGTTTATGTTTTTACACGTTTCATAGTGTAAAATTTATTCAATGTATTCTAGTACTTTATCGTATTCTTAATTTCAGTATAATTACATTTCCGCGCTAAGCGCGAAACTGTAAATGACATTAGTGTTGGTAGTTGAAGACCTAAGTTATTTTTTACCATTATAAAATGATTTAATCTACTTATAGTGACACCAAATATATAAATTCGATTCTATCGTATGCATAATTGATTTATGATTGCCATTAGATTCACTTTTACTGTGAGCAACATAACTTTTTTATTTTTTTTTTTGCTAATTTCCAATTCAATAGATGAAATAAAAATTGTAATGGAAGCATTACAAGTCTTGAAAATAAAAATATTGTTTGTTTGTTCCGGTTTAACAATTGAAAATGATTCTCAATTCCATTAGCTATCGACAAGAAATTTAATTTATTATTTCGACAATGAAACAGGTAATTATTACCGTACTGTCATCCACAATTGCCACTTTAATAATGCGAAGAAAATTTCATTACTCAAAACCCGCCTTTTATAATATAGTATATGTACCTTTCTATTTGTTTCTTAACATCATTGTTTTATAAGTTCATTTACGTATTGCAGAGCAACACACAAATACAGAATTAAGGAAAATCTTTCGAATTTTCAACATTTTCATTTAAATGAAATTGTTGAAAATAAAATTATACAACATTGAATACAATTTTGTTTAATCCAAAGAGCAATTTATTCAAATGCTATTAAATGAACATTATCATTAAGCAGTTCATCAAGGGGGAAGCAAAACATCACTATCGTAACCTAAATTTGATTGGAAATGATATATTTTTAGTGAAATGTTATGTTTTCGATGGATAGATCATTTGAGTATAAAGTTTTTTCTTGCTTTGTTACTTAACCATTTACGTTTCTATAATTCACATTCAATAAATGGACGACGTAACGTAAGCAACGGCAAAGAAAAGAAAAATATAAAGAAGGTTTAAGCTCATTATGAAATTTTCCCCACTTGACAGCACATCATTGTTAAAGAACACCTTTAATTATGTATTCGTATATCTAGGGCGGTGGGTTGGAGGTACACTTCATTGTATCACAACCCACCGCATACATTACACACTCTACATTAGCTTTCCCCGTCCGTTGTGTTTTTTTTTCTTGGTGGTAGTTTCTATATAAGGGTCAGAATACGTAACAATTAAAATTTAATATTGTTCAAGCAAAGCAAGAAATATAAAAAAACAGAAGGTATTTGGTTATCTCACTATCGTTTTACTCATCACACGCAATTCACACAGGATGTCATGTCCAATTTTGATCCACCAACAGCCGAGCGCTTTGCCATTCAGAAATTTGTATATTCAATGTTCATGAACCGTTTGGAGTTTCACCTTTGGAAAACTTTTAATAGAACACTGACTTGAAACATTTGGGGATTCTTTTAGATATTTTTTCCTTCATTCACTATGTGCGCCACTAAATTTTATTGACCCGGAATAGGACGATGAAATTTGATGTTGATTATTGTTTTAGAATCGAGAACAATAGTATATTACTCATATCTGGCCATGTGCGCTAGATTCATTGAGTGGGGGGTTGACTACAACGAGCTTTAGCGAGTTGAGTTAAACCACGAAATGAAGCTAAACATTGCCAGATATGAGTCAACTTTTTATTCCCAATTTAATAATTTTGTTCCACTACTCCGCCTCTTTGCGATTATATTTGTATGGAAAGTTAGTAAGATCAGTGGAGGAACGTGATTTTAGCGTTCACTCAAAATGTATGAAAACGCCGAAGTTTTCCCCGTCAATTGTGAATAAAAATATTCTCATTTTTATTCAGTTTTTTTTCCATCTTCTACTTTCTGCGTTTGATTTCAATCATATATGAATTCTGTTTCGATTCTTTATATTTTTAGTGTGTGAATTTAATCCCAATTCTCAGAATTGGAACGATCTATTGAAATATGATTTTCAACGTATCCAAATAATTTCCCGAAAATAATTGAAATTAAAGAACCGACCAAAAAATCATGATGAAATCTATTTCGATTTTCCAATTAGTTTGAACCACAATCAGAAAAACTCATAATTATTCTTCACGTATTCTGTGATTTGAATCATATGCAAACATAATTTCTGCATAAAAAACATCACAAATCGGCATAATCCGTCTATAAATCAATTAAAATGTAATTTAAAATCAATTAATTAACACATTCATTCTGGTTCTCACGTTACCATAAATGCACTAAAAGAGATGTAAATCCCACATGCCTTGTGATTATGTTAGAAACAACATGTTGTAATACAAAAATGCTTAATATGGTATTCAATTTACATAATATTCGATTCGACCTGAGGTGAAGAGGGTTTTCCTTCTGACCGATACTTGAATCCAATAAGTCCAACATGAATTAATAATCAGGAAGTAATCACTATTTCATTCAAATACAAAATTATTGAAATCTGTTTCGTGTTTATCATAACTACTCGTAGTTTAATTTTATCTTACTTGATGTGATTTTGTTTCGATTACATTAAAACTGTTATTTCTTTTATGGTGCTTTGCATGCTACAATTTTTTACCATTCAAATATAGGAACTAATAACAAGTGAAAAAAGGAGTAAATTGCTAGCCAACTACTATGCTATTGTTTCTCATTTACCCTGCAATATACTCATCGTCATACTAATTTATTCACATTTAAATGGATAAAAATGTCAATCTATTTAGTTACAATTACAACGTGCTATGGTGGTTCTGGCCTTAAAAAATCAACTAAATGCAAATGGTTAGCCCATTCAGTTTTACGTATACTACCATAGTATATATCAATTTCAATAAACACGCGACAAGCACAAAAAAAGGATTTGATGTTATACATAAATTGTCAATCATTACGTTAATGAATAACCCAACGATATATTGTTGACTGGTACTTGAAATGTTGAATTGTTTTTCATTTCTTTCATATTTCCATTTTAATCATAGAATTTTTTTTCCGGTAGAAATTGTTTAACAATGAAATGCATGATTGAAATCGGTTTTTCCGTTCACAGACATATATAAAATCCAAATGAGAACCTCCCCAAAAACTCACAGTTTCACAAATAACGAAAAAGCATAAAAAAATGGAAAATGATTACATTTGTTCACGTTTCTTGTTTGGATTTTCTTTTTACAGTAAAAAAAATAAAACTAAAAATTCGTTCGTTCTATTTTGCTTTTTTAGAATTTCACATTAAACATTTACACAATTTATATTTGTTGTTATACTTCCTTCATTTAGTTTAGGTTTGGCAAAAATGAAGGGAAAAAATTACATAGCAGATAGGAAATCCAACTAAATGAAGACTACCAGGATGTAGTCAATCCCGACTGCATAACTGTGAATACGATTATAGTATTTGCAATTTTCCAACAAAAAGGAACGCATAAAATTAATAACATGAAACTTCCTTCTTCTTTTTTTCGTTATTTTCTTTACATTTTAGTTGGTATAATCATAACATACTATTTTAAATATGTGAAGGGGATGAACAATTTTTGTGTAATAATAATTACGTAATAGTTGATTTCTACAAAAGAGAAAATGGATCATTGGTGGTATTGCTGTGACCCATTTCATTGCGTGAAAACGAAAAAATTTGAAATGTGCTAAATATAAATCACATTTTGATATCCTGGATGGCATTAATATATTCGCTAAATAACCATTAAAGTAAATAATTTGTATTTGTAAATTTGATATGATAAGCGATAAAATTTGACGATTTCTTAGATGTTGTCATGAAAATTATAGTTGAAGATTCTTCAATATCAACGGATAAACATCATAATAATATTTCAATTATAGTTATTGATATGTGAAAAGACGTTGACAAAAATGTTTTATTAAAAAATATTAATATTATTAATTGATATTAACTATCAATTTATTACAATAAAATTTAACTGATTGTTAGTGTTTGTTATGTTAGATGATAATTGATATTACAGTGGATTCCACGTAATGTGGACACCTCAGAACCAACCCGTTTTGCCCCATTCAACGTACGTCTCCATTTGTCCCTTTTAGACGGACATCCACCTTATGCGATGTCTACATTACGCGGAATTCACTGTACAACACAAGAGTATAAAGCCCCGAAATCCAAATATACATACACTCATTAATAACGAACCATAAACTATAAATTATTAGCAGTTAATAATTACCAAACAATACTTCCATGTGTATGTCAGTAATTGAGATTATAAAACGTTCATACTCCTTATTCAATACTGCATTAACAATGTCATTCATCGTTGCAAGGGATTCAAGAAAGGAAATGTAAATTTCTATAGAAAAACATCTTGTTAATGATTTTGACAGGACAACAATAGAATAAAGAGAATTTCAAAATTTCAGTGTGTGTGGATCAACGGAACACGAGTCAATATAATATACATATTAAGACATAGTTGTTCCATTTGATTATTTAATAGCGAAATTTTCTATAGAAAATTTATAAGTCAATCGCGTATATTTTTCTTCCTTAACTATTTTACCCCCTAATTTAATAAAATATACGATCCTCATTATCCTACTGTAAAAAATAGTAAATTACTTATAGCTGCCAATGTAAAGCTAGATTCATTGAGTGGGGATAACTTCAACGAGCTATAGCGAGTTGAGATTAACCACGAAATGAAGCTATACTTGGCAGCTATAAGTCAACATTTTATTCCCAATTGAGGGGGAAATATTTAACAAGCGACGCTTCAGCCTATATGAGCTTCAAAGTTTATATGACGAATAGATTTATATCATGTATTGTCGGATGTTTCTGTTGGTAGCATTGTTGTGATTAATAACATTTCCCACTAGGCGGAGAAGTTTACGATTATATTTGTATGGAAAGTTAGTAAGATCAGTGGAGGAACGTGATTTTAGTGTTCACTCAAAATGTATGAAAAAGCCGAAGTTTTCCCCGTCAATTGTGAATAACTAACTATTAATCCTAATATGAATCAAATTGTTTTAGGGCCAATTAAACATTTTGGAAATTACAAAATCACAAAATACTAGTGGCTTAGAGGGGTGATAATAGTTTTTTTTTTTTTTGCAGTACGATAATCAGGTTCGAAGTTGAGAAGGTAACTTGGCGCTCGAGCGCCAGCGAGTGTTGTAACCACCGAGATTTCGATGTTTATCCCACCTGTAAAGAGCAATATTTTTTTAAATCCTATTTCAAAATTGAATAATAGTCTATAATACATAGCAATACTAGAAGAACACCATGTTTTTGTACATCACTCTACAAGGGATGTATATTATAATCTCCCCAAAAATCGATTTTTCGGGAATATGATTTTCGGATTGTATATGTCTTGAATCGGATAGAAAATGCACTTTGAGCAAAAAGGGCGCTTTTGTCCCCCGTCCGGTGTTCGGTTTCCAGTGTCCGGTTTCCAGTGTCCGGTTTCCAGTGTCCGGTGTCTGGTGTCCGCTGGTATTTCACCATATATTGAGGACACCAGTTATTCAAATGCAACTAAATTTAGTCAGATGATACTTCATCTGGAGTAGACTATAGCCATTAAGTTTGGTTACCTTCGAGCAAAAATTAAGGGTGGCTCTAGAAGGGTTAAAATATTATTTAAAAATTTCTCCGAATGTGCCTACAATTTTAAATTTTATTAAATTTTAATATGTTGTTTCCTTAGCCCTTCTTTACCACCTATCAAAATTTGGTTTGGTTTGATATACTGGAAGAGTGTCAAATTGGATAAAGATTTTTTTTTTTTTAAAAACAGTGTATCGGCATATGAAATTACTCTACACTTAGAATGTTTTTAAAATATGAAATATTTTTGCAAAATTTTTTAGTATTTGCAAACATTTTACAATAACTACTGGGCGTGATGTACGTTGTGGAATCTATTCTGTTGCACTCTTACATTTTTTTGTGAAAAACGCAAATCGCCATACAACAATAGTTAAGGACTTTTATTTTTTTCCCCAACATCATTTTATATCATTCATATCATCCATAAAACATTCATTATTATTATGAACAAGTAAACATAAACTGGTAATTGTCGGTTCCTGGCAGTTTAAATAATTTTCCCTTTTTCTTGCATTTCGTGAAAGGAATGAAATGCTATTTATAACGTGAAGTAAGTAACGATGAAAAATTCAGAATAAAAAGCATTAAGAATATAAAATCATGAGTTCTTGCCTTATTTCTACGTACAATTTTAGCAATGAGAAAAGTTGGTATAACGCAACAAAAATATAAAATCCATATTCATATTTAAGTACTGATAAATGGTGTAAAATATTTGAAAATAAATTTTATAGTAATCTTATGTTGTGTTACATTATTAAAGTAAAAGTTTCTTTATATTTATTACGTAATTTTCAATAGTAAGTTTCAGAATAAAAGTAATAGAAAAACATAATGATTTTTTGTACATCACTTTACAAGGGATGAATATTGTGATATCCCCAAAAATCGATTTTGTTGGAATATGATTTTCGGATTGTATATGCCTTGAAACGGATAGAAAATGGACTTTGAGGAATAAGAGCGCTTTTGTCCCTTGAACACCTTTGTACGGTTTCTGCTGGTATTTCTGGTATTTGACCAAATTTGGTCAGATGATACTTCACCCGGAGTAGAATATACCCATTAAGTTTGGTTACCCTCGAACAAAAATTAAGGGTGGCTCTAGAAGGGTTGCAAAGTTATTTTTGAAATATCTCCGTAACGGTGCCTACAATTTTTTTTTAAATTTTAATATGTTGTTTACTTAGCCCTTTTTTACCACCTATTAAAATTTAGTTTAGTTTGATATAAAGGAAGGGTGTCAAATTGAACAAAGAAAATGTTTTTTTTAATCAGCATATCTGCGTATGAAATTATTCTATACTTAGAATGTTGTCAAAATTAGAAATCTTTTTGCAGAATTTTTTAATATTTGCAAACATTTTATAATATCTACACGGCGTGATGTACGTTGTGGATAATATTCTGTTGCACTCTTATATTTTTATTTTAATATAACAAGAAGTAACACTTATTATGTTATTATGTACATGTGTATGTATCAGTATGTAATATCTTATCATAAAACCATTAAAATAGATCAAGATTGAAGTAAATACATAAATAACATTACGTTAGTTATTATAAATCTAGCTTATTTTATGTTTTGAAGAATGGGAGAAAAAGAAAATAATTCAAATGTTAACTGTCGAAATTGTGATTGTACGATATCGTATATAAACAAAAAAAAGAAACAAAGAATACTAAAATTTCCAGAAACAAACGGTTAACATTTTTCTTATGGATTTCTACATGAAAATCATTTAACATAAATTAGGGTATCATTTTATGTAAGGGCCAGCCAAACAAATATGCAATTGATTACACTAAAACCCATTAAAATTCTTATATTCCAAAAATACAAACCAGAAAATCAGCATGAATAAACCAGATATTCATTTTCAGATTTTTTGTACATCACTCTACAAGGGATGTGTATTGTAATGTCCCCAAAAATCGATTTTGTTGGAATATGATTTTCGGATTGTATATGCCTTGAAACGGATAGAAAATGGACTTTGAGGAATAAGAGCGCTTTTGTCCCTTGAACACCTTTGTACGGTTTCTGCTGGTATTTCTGGTATTTGACCAAATTTGGTCAGATGATACTTCACCCGGAGTAGAATATACCCATTAAGTTTGGTTACCCTCGAACAAAAATTAAGGGTGGCTCTAGAAGGGTTGCAAAGTTATTTTTGAAATATCTCCGTAACGGTGCCTACAATTTTTTTTTAAATTTTAATATGTTGTTTACTTAGCCCTTTTTTACCACCTATTAAAATTTAGTTTAGTTTGATATAAAGGAAGGGTGTCAAATTGAACAAAGAAAATGTTTTTTTTAATCAGCATATCTGCGTATGAAATTATTCTATACTTAGAATGTTGTCAAAATTAGAAATCTTTTTGCAGAATTTTTTAATATTTGCAAACATTTTATAATATCTACACGGCGTGATGTACGTTGTGGATAATATTCTGTTGCACTCTTATATTTTTATTTTAATATAACAAGAAGTAACACTTATTATGTTATTATGTACATGTGTATGTATCAGTATGTAATATCTTATCATAAAACCATTAAAATAGATCAAGATTGAAGTAAATACATAAATAACATTACGTTAGTTATTATAAATCTAGCTTATTTTATGTTTTGAAGAATGGGAGAAAAAGAAAATAATTCAAATGTTAACTGTCGAAATTGTGATTGTACGATATCGTATATAAACAAAAAAAAGAAACAAAGAATACTAAAATTTCCAGAAACAAACGGTTAACATTTTTCTTATGGATTTCTACATGAAAATCATTTAACATAAATTAGGGTATCATTTTATGTAAGGGCCAGCCAAACAAATATGCAATTGATTACACTAAAACCCATTAAAATTCTTATATTCCAAAAATACAAACCAGAAAATCAGCATGAATAAACCAGATATTCATTTTCAGATTTTTTGTACATCACTCTACAAGGGATGTGTATTGTAATGTCCCCAAAAATCGATTTTGGGGGAATATGATTTTCGGATTGTATATGTCTTGAAACGCATAGAAAATGCATTTTAAGGAAAAAGGGCGCTTTTATCCTGCGTCCGGTGTCCAGTGTCCGCTGGTATTTCACCATATATTGAGGACAGCAGTTATCCAAATGCAACCAAACTTGGTCAGATGATATTTCATCCGGAGTATAATATACCCATTAAGTTGAGGGTGGCTTTTGATGGGTTGAAAATTCATTTTCGAAATATCTCCGAAAGTGTACCTAGATTTTTTTTTTTATTTTAATATGTTGTTTGCTTAGCTCTTCTTTACCACCAATCAAAATTTGATTTGGTTCGATATACTGGAAGAGGGTCAAATTAAACAAAGGTTTTTTATTAAAAGAGTGTATCTGCATAAGAAATAATTCTATACTTAGAATGTTTTTAAAATTTGAAATGTTTTTGCAGAATTTTTTAGTATTTGCAAACATTTTACAATATTTACGCGGCGTGTTGTACGTTATGGATACTAATCTGTTGCACTCTTATTTTTTTTTCGATTTTGTTTCTTTGTTTCACTTGATGGGAAAATCCTTTAGCTTTAACGAAAGAGATGTCCTGAAGATTTTCTAGACATTACCATTATACTGTAGTGTTCAAATAGGTTCAGGCGTATGAATCATTAGAAATGAACTGCAATATTTTTAAATGGTTCACAGCGAGCTATAATTCATACAACTAAACACGATAAAAACCTACAATATAACGAGGAAATATTAAAAGTCATACACTTCGAGTCCCATATTAAAATGAAATAAAAAACGACGAGTATGTGAATCACTAAATAATATCCTTAAACTTTAACATTTTCATACAAGATTGAATGGTAGCTTTATATTGAATATATAAGAGTGCAACAGAATAGTATCCACAACATAAATTACGGTTCAGGTTCTAAAATATTTGCAAATACTAAAAGATTCAGCACAAAATATAATATTTTAACAAAAACCATAAGTGTTGTTGCATATTTGATATAGCGGAGTGCATATGCAGATACACTGTTTTAAACAAATATTTTCCTTCTTCAATTGGACTACCTTCCAGTATATCAAACCAAATCAAATTTTGACACATGACAAAAAAGGGCTTTATAAAGACTATATTAAAAATAAAAAAAAATATATAGGCACCGTTTCGGAGATATTTTGGAAATTAATTTTCATCCCTTTTGGGGCCATATATAGTTTTTGCAGGAGGGGCCTAAATTTATTGGACCACTAAACACCATACATAGACATGTGTACTTTTTTACCGGAAAATGCATTGTCTATCCGTTTCAAAGCATGTAGAAACTGAAAAAAATAGTTTCTCAAAATTAAATTTTAGATTGATTACAATATACATCATCAATGAAGTACAAAAAAAATTAAAATAGAAAATATCCGTTCTATTTTGCCTTCAATTTTGAAAACAAAGTAAAGTAACAAATAAATGAATGATATTAAAATCCGTCTTATAATGAATGAACCTCAGGATAATTACCATAAAAATACAGTGTTTCATAGAAAATAATTGTGTTTTGAATTATCCACCTGCCAACCATATAGCAGGTGCCAACATATGAACACATAACCAAAGTGTGTATAATTTCAATATGAATAACACAAATAATTATAATCCGTTCTCACTGGTGTACTCACGTTCATTTATGATTTTTTTTATTGTCTTTTAAGAGCCTGAAAGCAAAGAAACAATTTTGAAAATGGTTGCTTACAATTTTCCATGATTTTTCACGCAATACCTAACACCCAACTGTGTCGTTTTTCATTTCAAATTTATAATGTTGAACAGTAATCAGTAATGTATACATAAATGTATTCATGTAGCTGTTACATTAAACCCACTTGATTTTAACGCTGGTACCCAAGTAAAAATGGAAAATTCCAAGAGGTTCATTTTTCCATATTCAAATTTTTCACATTTCCCCAGAAAAATTTATAATCATTCTTCTATGAGTTTTTAAGCTTTATGTTCACCGAAAAAAACGAGTGAAGAAATCATTATAGTTTACTGAATGGGAATTTCAATCTCAATTGTTCACATGAATTTACAAGAGAACATAAATGAAAACTATTTCCCGCACTCAATTTTCTCTGCAACTGTTTCTATATTTTCTCTGTACGGATTTCTTCTTTTTATTTTAAGACATTTACATTCTACGTCGATATGACTTCATATATGCATTTTACTCTCAATAGTGTTAACTCTCAATTTTAATAAAATGTAAACTTTAAAATGATATTATACGTGATACAGGTGAATGGTAGACGAATGTTCTTATCATTTTAATAATTCATTTTGAATAAAAAAATAAAAAAAATATTAAATTAATGGATAATTATTTAGTTTTATTAATAAAATTCAAAATACATATATTGAATACGACGGTATAAATGTGTTAGTTATATTTGTGAATATAACTGAATATTAAACGCATCACGTACTATAGGTAAAGAAGATATTGAAATTGTTGCGTAACGTAAGTGAATTGAATTTCAATTTAATGTTTCTTTTTAAAACCGAAAAAAAAAACGTAAATAAAACCCATTGAATTTTGACTTCATCAATTGAGAAGAAAATTTTGAGCGTTTTCATACATTTTGAATTATATCAAAATTCACGTTATTTGATTGGGTTAGCAGTCCATACGAATACCATCGTATCCCATACAGTGGATTCTACTTCTAAGAGTCACGACAGGACCAAAAAAATGTGGCTCATATAAGCAAATGGCTTTTATAAAAGAATTATGTAATTTCATAATTTTGGATTCGGGGATTTGGAAAGCAATCCTTTAAAATGGAAAGTGATTCCTTTAAAAGACGGTTCTTGCAAGCAGAATCGGTAATGAAATGTATATTAAAAAATTTACATTGGAACAAATAAAAGAATACTTATTTCTACTCTCGATCGCCGTAGTCACACCTCATATTAATCATACTACTATTAACCGTTCTATCAACAGAACCATCCAGAAATACATACTACAATAAAACCTCTCTTAGTTGGACTCTCATGGGATTTGAAAAAAGTTCAGCTTAGCAAGGTATTCAGCTAAGAGAGAAAGCTAACTGAAAATTAATGAAATAATGCCCTACGTAAGTTATTAGCACTTGAATTCACTTTTATTGTGCATAGATATGTAATTCTTTGGTAATTGATGAGATCATATCATCATGAATATAAATATAAATATACATAGGAATTTAATGAAAAGTTAACTTATGTTCCTGGAAATAATCCAGAATACTTTTTTGTATTGCAGGTTTCTTATTCATATTATTAAAAAAAAAGATATCACAACTCGTTCTAAATCATACGCATTTAACAGTATATTATAGAGCGTATTTCTTCATTTATTGAATAGAATCAAACAATTGCCGAATTGATAGAATTGATACTTGAACAGAGGCCGTTTCTGTTTCCTTTTCATTTTCATCATCGGAAATTGATACTAGATAGATGATAATAGCATCTAAATTTCAGCCCATCTAAATTATCCAGTATTTTTAATAGCTATTAACACATTGGTGACCGGCAGTTTTACACAGAAACTATGTCTCGCCACCGGCTATTGTTTTAAAATTGAAAGAGTATTAAAAATTTCAGTGTTGGAATTCGTCTGATAAACCATTAGAAACAATTAAATAAAAATAAGAGCACACTGTGTTTATTGTCAGTGCATGGTCAACACAAAAAAAGAACATAAAACAATAGTCACCGATGCGTTATAACTTATAACACACTTTTTTTTTGTTCTCATTTAATTGTTTACCCTTTTTCAAGCGATTTTCTATTCATTACACAGAAAAATTAACACAATGAAAAACGAGGGGTATACCCGCTCCTGGTTAACATTCAATTCTATTAACTTGATATGATACTAATAGAAAATTTATATATACAAATACCTTAAATTCCAATATGGCATAACGTTTTAATCGAGTGTTTTATAGGGATTTCGAATAATTCCGAATATGTCAATTTCCATTGACAGTTATTAATTTTTTTTTTTCAAAAAATTCGTTATTTCTTTTGATTAAATCAATATTAGTTTTGAATTCCAGCAAATTTACTGGAATTTTGTGTGCAAATAGATATTCATGAAACAATGAAACTTTTAAAATTTTTGTTTCATTACATTGTAAATTTCTTTCCCTACTTCTGGGTTATTGATAGACATAATTCTTTAAAAAAATTCAGTTGATCATATTGATTAAACACTTTAAGTAATTTTTCAACTAATTGTAATCTGCATTGAACGAATTTTTCTATTTTCTCTATTTGGCTTGTACCAGAATTTCAAGAGTGAAAATATGAATTTTAAAAAACATAATATGGAATGGACTTACCTTGATGCATCTGTGACATGGACTGCAGTGAATTTGTGTTGCAATTAAGGAATCCTGCAATAAAATAAAATAGAACAAATATAGATGAATATAAAGAAATAAAATGTAAATTATTCAGTTCCATAGAACTGATAATGTTAAATATAGTAAAAAAATACATTCTTCTGGAATTGAGGTAAACCGCAATGATTTGTATGCTTGGGCAAACAATCGTCAATTATTTTGATTAACAATTAATAATAATAATAATAATAAACAATTGTAAAAAACAACATTATATGTATAATATTAAACCGGGTGTAATAGTTAAGGTTTTTTTAACTATTTGCAATTTTCGTAAGTGTATCGTTAGTTTTATTTATTTGTTGTGCTAAATAATCATATGATTTTAAACAATGAGTGTACGCGTCACTAAAAACCTTGGCCTGCATTTTGGTTTTTGAAAATAAATATTATACTGCTAAACAATCAGGTTTGTAATGCTGATACCGCACATTAAATAGTTCAACGTATATTTCGTATTTTATTTAAAAAAGATTCCGAATAGATTTTTAAAATCCTCCTAGATTAATTACGTATAAATATTTTTATATTGCATTCGAGAATGCAAATCCGAATGCTGTCAAGCAAATACTGTTTAACAAATTGTTTATTTTCTTTAGAAAAATCATTATTAAATTTTCACGTATTCTGTGTGTGAATTGAAAAAACTTATTATTTGATTGATCCACTTTAAAATTGTATCGTATAAATTTAATTTTCGATACTAATCCGAGACACATGAAATGTAGATTTACTATTTGGAGTGCTAAAATATAATTAATTTAATCTGTTTGGGTTTATCATTAAACATGTCGAGTGACACCTCAAATGAAAATTTAATAAGAGAGTATAATTTGCAATAAATAATTATTACGAATTACAAATTTTCTGATTATCAATGAAATATCATACGTTTTTATGTACATCAAAGACAAGTATTTTAATTTCGTGAAATATTATTCTCTGCATTTTATTTTGCATCTAAAAAGTATCAATAAAATTTTTATAGTTTCCACATTCATAAAGTGTAATTTTTCAGTGTCACAATCAGACCTTTAAAATAACATTTTTCCGTTGTACATACTGTAAAAAGAAACAACTGATTTTACAGTATTCACTTCTGATATTATTATATCGCATTGTTATCAACATTTGACAATAATTTTGTGTGAAAATTATTTTCAATGATCTAATTATGTGTGTTAATTATATTTTCATTTGTGAAAACTATAAAATTGGATACGATATTGTTTAATAAAGAAAATATTTCAGTCTCGAGAGAATTGCTCCACTCGACTCATTCCGCAATCATCTCTCTGAAAACATTTCTTTTATTAAACAATATCGTAAACAATCATTATTGAATCAGATTTAGTTAGTTTCAGATGACAGCAACGCGTGATGGTATATTTCAATGAGAATGTCGTGTAAATAAAATATAAAATCATATTTTAATACATATAATACATACATAATACATATATAAGAATAAAAGATTACAATTTAAAATGTTGTCTCCAATAAAAAATAAAAAGACCTTTGAAAATCATCTAGTATAAAATTATAATGATAGTTTAGGTACCAAGGTTAAAAAACTTTCCACATCCGGGTTTGCCTCATTCAGCAATCTTCTCTCTCACCTAGAAAGTGAAGCGCTAACCGAGGTGTTTATATAATTTTTTAGAACCCAATATAGTAAAATGAGATTCAAAGTACAAGAAAACGCAAAATTAGTAAGTTAGTAAAGCATCTTGGAAAACAGAAGCCTATAAAGTAGATATCTTAGATTCGAAGATTTTCTTATGCTGTTAATCACATTTTACTATCATGGGTATATTTTTTATTGACAGAAGTTTAGAAAGTTTTATATAATATGATTTTTACTTGAGTTCTTGGGTATGCATGGGTTAATTTTTGCCGTTTCATATTTAAAGGAACACCTAGAGGCTCATAAACATGAAATGTAATATTTGGATATTGTTATTCGGGATATATTTAACATAATAAAAATAAAATAATATGCAGCTTTTTATCAACATAAATAACACCTAAAACCAGTAGAAGTCATCACTATTCAACTTACGCAGATTTCTATCTTATCGTTTGAATAATATAGCCCAGAGATTGTTCAAGATTTGAAATTTCAACGACAAATTGTTGAAGAACATTGAAAACATTTTGTTTTTGTCATATTACTGTGAATGAGACTCACTCAGAGATGCTCAAGGAACAAAAATGCCATTTAGATGGGCTTGAGAATATATTCAAGTCAACAAAACCAATGAGCGATTGTTAAAAGTGTCCTGAAGAACTGTATATTATTTTTTAGCATTCGACATTGCAAAATTACACTTTTTGTGTCTTGGATTAGAATCGAAAACCGTTATTTTTAAGTGTTCCGTTAGCAAAATAGACATTTTTGACATAAGAGTATCACAGAGTAAAAACATTTGACATAAGAGTATCAAAAGGATTCGAACATGTTTCGGCCAAATAGCTAAATTTATAAAATGTTAGTGAAAATAGCTAATAATTTTGTGTTTTTTGAAACATTTTACAATGTTAAGTGCTAAAAAATTAAATAAACACCTCGGTAAGGGCTTCACTTTTTAGGTGAGAGAGAAGTTTGCGAAATGAGGCGTAGCCGAGAAGCATTGCTTACCTTGGTTTTTAAACTATCATTATTTTATTTCTTTTTTTAATTTTTTCGTTGTTTTTCCTGGTTTGATTAGTTTTTATTTTTCTTGTGTGTCGTGTTGGTGGATGACGACAAAAAGCAATATTTAACATAAGAACTTTTATTTTGTTGCCATATTATAATTGTAAGCGCCAACAATACCGCATTGCGATCAATAGTCCGTTTAAGAAGTCTTATATTATTTTCGCTCACACCAAATGTGTATAAACAGTTTAACCTGGTATTGGATTGAACCTGTTTTACTTCAACCATATGTTACCACAATTCAATGATATACCAATGAGAAAACATATTCATTCTATTTTCATCATATGTTCCATTATCTGGGTCTTGTGGAGCCCACCGAATATACCAAGAAGAAAAAGGGTGTGTTATTTTCTTAAATAATATTTATGCTGAATTAACAAAAACACGTAGAATAGTTATATTGAAGGACGGGACACCGTTGAGATTCTTTCACTGGTATAGCGATGAAGACTAAGAAAAACTACCAATATTATGTCCATACTTTGATATTCCATACGTTTTTTTTTTTTTTTTTTTTTATGGTGAAAGTAGTAAAAATTGTTTGTTTTCCGGCCATGTTAGGAATACCGTTTTTTTCATTATTCATTTATTTCTTTGTAGGTTTCATCGATATTAGGCCTCTGAATAATAATATCCGAAGATATTATTTTATATAAATATTTTATTAACTCTAAACAGACAAGTAACTAAAGAAAGTAAAGAACTATTTCTGAATATTCTATGATTGTCGCATCGTTTTGTCTCAATTTTGCTAAAGGATCTGTTAGTTGGCCTACTGCTATTGTATTCAGAATAAATATAGAATAGTATATTGCATATTCGCTGAATTTTGCCATAGGGAAGAACGCCATCTTGTGACACGACACGAAGTCGAGAGAAATAAGTGTTTCTTGCATAATGAGCCTTAGGCGAATTACTACAATTGACAGTTTTACCTGTTTTATGGCAAAATTCAACGAATATGCACAATATTTTTTCTATCGATAATAGTATATTACTCATAACTGGCCATGATGACGCTAGGTTCATTGTGTGGGGGTTGACTTCAACGAGCTTTAGCGAATTGAGTTAAACCACGAAATGAAGCTAAACCAGACCAGTTAGAGTCAACATTTTATTCCCAATTGAGGACGAAAATTCTAATTCACTACACTTCGACTTATGTGAGAGCTTCAAATTTGTTTTATATCTGGAATTAACATTGAAATATATATGAAAAAATTTTTGGTCCCAGCAAGGAGCAGAACCCGCGACATCCCAATCATATCGCATCGCATATTAAATCGTACTGCTATAATCCGTTTACCAACAGCACCATGCAATTATATACAAGATAAATCTATTCATGATATAAACATTCAAGTTCTTATACACCGAAATAGCGCGTTGAAAATGTTCCACAATTTATTCTCAATTGAGAATAAAATGTTGATTCCTAATTAGCTGTAAATTTAATAAGAGTGAATAAAAATTTTTATCGTCTGCTGTGCTGACGAATTTAAACATATCTTTTTGTGCAATCACCTAAGATTTTTTTGGCCTATTATTTACACAGTTCCTTTTTAAAGAATATAACCACTTGGTGAATTTTCCTATATCAACACCTCGTTCTATTAAAATCAATGATTTGATCATGGAATACTCCGACCACAAAAAAGAAGGTGCAAGTTCTTTCGAACGTTGTTGAAAATAGTTCAAAACAATATCCTGAACGATCTCCGGTGCATTATTTGTTTCACATCATTTTTTGAAACGATTGTAACAATTAATGTATTTAGTTTTTGATTTTTCTGGCAAAAGATCTAGTGTCGTTTTATCGACAATATCCATAATATTTAAGTCCGCCATTTTAGGTATAATTTTTTCTAACTTGTTGTTTTGCTACAGAACT